>VZRN01003396.1:465978-480209 GCA_013397935.1 Dasyornis broadbenti | reverse complement strand
CCCGCCCGCCCTCGCTTCTTTAGCGAGTCGTAAAAAATAGGAAAATACGAATTGCACAAGATTTTTTCGCGGCGTGTGAAGGCACGTCCGTGGCGGCCTCTTTTCGGCATGCTCGGGCTTGCACAGCAGAATGTTTTACAGACTTTTTTGCGTGCACCGTCTTGCACTGGCAAAGTGTGTTTAACGTGCCGGGGGGGAAAAATACATTCACACCTCCCTCCACATGAAACAAGGACCATGGCTATGGAAAACATCCGTTGCTAGCGAAAGATGGAGATTATTTTGTTCCCCCTGCAGTATAAATTTGCTTTGGCACGAGCTGATGTGGGGGGTTGAATTCTTGTTTTGCTTCATGCAGCCTCTTGTCCCCTACCAGCCTCCAGTTTCTACAGTTCTTGCAGGGGGGAGATGCGCGGTTCACACACCTTTATGCCTGTTTTTTTCCACTGATAATCCTGTTTTAAACAGGCTCCAAGTTTCAACTTAGGAAGTTGCACTTAAAGATTTGGTTTTGCCCCTGTTGATTTATTCAGTTCAACCAATTTAGTGTTAGACTAAAGGAACTTCTTTCACAGTGCTATTTCATTTTCGCATAAACTGCTTTCTTTTGAATTTGGAGATTTTTAAAGCAGGACATTTCTCTTGGAATTGGCAGGGGGGTTGTTGGGAGAATAATGTAAGGCTTGCTGCACACAAGAGACAAGGTGGAACTGGCATGGGTGATGGGGCCACAATGCAGGGGGGCAAGTGCAGGGAAGGGGTCCCAAGTGTGGGTTAGCTGTCACTACTCATATGACGTTGGAAAGGCAATGGTGATTAAAAAATCCTATTTTCCTCCCCGCTCCCCCTGCCACCACAGGGCGTAGCAATCATTCACCCACCAGCCTCCCTCTGCTGTGGGCAACTTCTCGTGCCCACTAGTAAGGAAAAGAAATGCCACCTGGACAGCCCTGAAGTTGGAGAATCAAGAAATATAGCTTTCCTTGTCATGCTGTTTTCTCTGAGGACAGCTGCCCATTTTGACAATGTTGGTCAAAAGAAGGGCAAGAATGAGGGCAGCTGTTGGCAAGAGTTAGCAAAGAAAATTCTGCCAGATCAGGTCAGTGGACTGTGAGTGTTCATCACCTTCCTGGGGTGTTATTTGGTGCAGCTATGAGCAGAAAGACCTTGTCGTTCTTGACACCAGAAATTTGATTCCAGTTTAAGATAAGAGCCAGAGAAAGTATTCCTGAAGATTGGCTTGAGCAGTAAAAAAAGAGAAAAGGGTGTGGGGGGAAGAGTTAATTTCTTTGTCCACCTTCCTTTCTCAGCTGCCTTCTTCTACAACCTTGACAAAATCTGATCTGCCTCTGTCTCATCCTCTGTAAAATGGGAATAGTAATACTGACAGACCCCTCCTTTTAGATTCCCTGGATCAAAGGTACTATATAAGTTCAAAGTGCTGTTTCTATAGGGCATTATTGCCAAATTCACTATAAGCAATTCCATTGGGTACTTGATAACAACAGTAGAATCAGTCAAATGCCCTTGATGCATTGCATGGTCCCAGATATCTTTCAGAGCCTCTTTGTGTGCCATCCCACCCCCTGAGGTCTGCAGGGATGGGGCTTTTGGAGCCTGGATTTTGCAGGAGCAGGAGGGGTACAGTCCGTGTCTTTGCTTCTGGCCCCTGAACTGTGGACCGCTTTTCTTTTTGACCTGACGAGGACAACTGGAACTAGCCCTTTTAAAAACAGGTTTAAAACATACGACTTATATATATATACATTTCATAAGGCATTTAGTACCTAATGCTTAACTCTTGTTGATTTTTGGATGCTTTACTTCTGCATGGGTGGTTGTAATTTTAATCTCTATTTGTTTCACTGCAAAGTGGTTAGGATACTTCTGCATTTAGACGCATTGTTTATAGAAATTTGGTATGTATCAGCTTTACAAATTTTAGCTATTAGGTAGCTAAACATTTTCTAAAATTGCACCTTAAAAAATCCCCAAACCCGTACTCCAGATAAACAAGTATCTTAATAGCCAAATTGCAATTATGATTAACCTGTTGTTGTTCTTTCAATTGTAAAAATGTTTTTAAAATAGATTTTATATTTCTAATCTTTCTAAAATACAGTGTCAAGTTTCAAAACAAGAAGAATAAATGTTATATGGGATATTGTAGTGTGGGGCTTCATCAGTAAATCATGAACAGTCTGGTTATTCTTCCTCTTCTACTTTCCTTTCCTCCCCAAGAAGCACTGAGCGTGTCTATGCAGCTTCAGAAGTTTCCTCTGAGCTCTTTTATATTTTAATAGGTTTGTTTTGGTGGCAGTTTACTAGAAGAATATGCTGCAGACATACTTTTTTTTGAAAGGTCAAGCAGTCTCCTAAAATGTCCATTGTGTATCCTTGCAGTATGAAATCCTCAGTGCAAAGGAGAGTTTCATGGTTGAATTTTAAAAGATAATGATTTAAGTCTTTTTGTTAACCCCCCCCTTTTTTTTTAACATCCTTAGTACTGCTTTTGGAGAGACAACTTTTAGTATGGTAAAAAGTAGGAAGCCCATTAATTAAAAATAAACAGCTAAAGGTAAACTTAGTAGGTCACCTTTCCTTCTGAAAACCTGGTGTGTAACTATGTTTGTAAGGAACATAGTAACGAATGAGTAGCCATGGTAGTAATATGAGGACAAAGCAAAATTACCAATTACAGAAATATCTAGGGCTCTGGGCCTGAATCTTTGATTTCTCATATGGATCTTAAAAATGTATGCATAATTGGCTTCTAACTGTGCATGCTCTAGGAACACATTCAAGAATCAACTGCGGATTTTTTTTTTCAGACACTGACTAAATATATATTCACTTGTCAGCAAAAAAATATATCGTTCTGATCCTCTTAACCAGAAAGAAAAAAAGAAAAGGAGCCTTATTCCTGCAAAGTGAGGTTGTAGTGTATTAGAAAAGTCACATATTCTCACTTTTATACAGGACTGAAGGGGAAAAGAGAGGGCGATGCTTGCAATATTTAAACACTCTTTGAGACACGGGACTAATCAATGTAACTTCTGCCTCATACTTGAGACCTACGTTTTATTAATACACATCAAAATCTTTGCTCTGTTAAAGTAAATAGCTGTGCCATTCAGGTTCCATTTCAGTGCAAAATATTTGGTTTTTTATGGACAATGAAAAATAGAATTAGTCAAAATCAAAATAATGGTGAGATCTTACTTTTCTTAAAAATTACGAAAAAAGAAAAAAAAAGATGTGAGTGTGTATCTGGGTAATTTTAAAGGAAAGAAAGACCCTACAAATTAGTAATGAATTAGTACAGAAGGTAATGATTAAAAAATCTTGTTAACTGGTTCAAATTATATAAATTAGAGTAGTCTATAAATGTTGCTGCAAGCATCAAAAATAGAATTGTCATTGGCCACCAATCTGATTTTTTAAAAAAGTTGCTCTTTCTCTCCATGTTCCTGTTTTGGATAACTGCAATATGCCTTAATACCTCCTTCTTTAATTCAGTACACATGAATTCCTACAACAGTTTAACTTTCTTTATCAGGTATGTTTCAGAAACTAAAAAAAAGTCTCCAGCTGATTTAGCAGCTGAGGCATTACTCATCAGAATATCTGATTACTGGCATATTAAGCAATGGAGCAGATTAACATGAAGCATTGCATCTCCCAGTATGTATATTTTAATTACTACTAGCCAAAAAAAATCAAGATGGCTTTATATTCAAAATTTAATACATGATCATGTAAGCAAAAATCCACACTACTGATCAAAACGTTGTCATCATAGTGTCTATAGCAGCACTGAAGTTTTCCTTTAAAATTTCTGTGTGCCTATCACTTAATGGTTATGGGTCTCACACTCCTCATTTAAAACAATTGCAATGGTTGTGTTCAGGCACCCTGGCAGAAAAGATGTCCAAAAAACCACAGGAAAAACAGTAACAGTTGCAGAGGTGTGACACCTACCTCCTTCTTCCCTAATCAAACTGTCCACATGAAACCCCTGATTTCCGAGAGTTGTAACCCTTTAATTGTCAATACTCTGAATATATAGCTGTACTCATATACAAAGCTGTCTTTAAGAAGGTAGTTGATATATAATTTTGACTTTTTCTTTCAACAGCTTTAGGCCAGATTTCCTTATTCTGAGTAATTGCCTCTAACATGTATTCTTAAAACACATGATAGTAAATCATTTAGACCTGATTTTTCTGTTCAGACCACTCTTTCATATTTACGATGCAGTCTGAAAATATGAGACTATCAGAGTGTTAGTTTCATTCGAACAAGGGTGTGTGTGGATTAGGGCTTCAGAATTTCCTTATGCCACAGAAAAATTCCCTCTCCCTATCTAGCTGAAAGCCCTGAGCAGCTGTAAACACCTCATACTTTCTAGAGGCTTGGCTCCCCTAACGCAGCCTGGTCATCTTAAGAATCCACTGATCAAATGAATTTCAATGACCGGTAATCAAAATTCTCCTTAAAGCCTGCAGCATGGAGGTTGTCGTGGTTGTAGCATTTCTGCAGTTATGGCTAGGAAGTGCTGTTTCTTAGCGTCTTGGTTCTCGATTTCTCACCCGCGTGAGATATGGGTAACACCATACTCCAGGCATATTTACGACACCGTTGGAGAAAGGGTAGGAGCAATGGAGACAACAGCTTGAAACTCCAACGCCACAATGCGATTACAGTATGTTTTCCTTTCCTTGTTCTTTCAATTCACAGTAAATTTCATTCCAGCTCTTAGAAATCATCATTCTTTCCCCCTTTTTATTTCAAAATGGTTGCATATTTTTCATTCACGAAAAGGTTAAAGGCGTTTCCCCATCGCAGGAGGGATTATCTTACCAGAGGATTCTGGGACTGCAGATGTATACTGCGGCAAAATCCTAAATTCATCGGCAAAAAAAAAATCATTTCCAGACCCCAGCTGCTAAAAATAATAGAATTATAGTAAATCATTGATAAGATTAAAACACAAAGCCATTTTTACATTCCAAAGTGCTCTAAAACATGAGTCTTTTCTCTTAATTCATTTCTTAAATAATGCAAATTTTAAAGTAGCTTTTCTATCCCAAGCACGCAGCGCCATGAAATCGATAATTTTTGATCTTTTGGTTAGTAGGCAACATGGTGAGCTATTGCAGTGACTGCAGGCAGCAGACATGTTCTTGTCAGCTAAAAATTTTCATATTGTTTTTGAGTCCATGGAGATTTGTGGATGGGTTACAGCCAGTTATAGCTTCAGCTTGCACTTTGCTGGGGGGACGTAAACCAGCACTGTTTTAGATGTGTGTATAGATATAGATATATGTTTTAAAAGCAAGAAGCATTACTGGATTTTAAACAAAAAATTATGTAAAAAGAATGGCTGGTGTGATTATAATCGCATCATGCAGGGTCCACGGTTTCCATTTAGTGAAATTTCGCAGAGGGCAACTTCTTAAGAACATCCCTGCTGTGCAGAGTGAAAAGCATGAACAAACCAAAGACAGAATTCATCTGTGTTTATATTTTACAGACAATGAAAAACCTACTCTTTGTATGCCTTTTTTTTCCACCTTATTATTTCACGAAAACTGCAGCATTTTCCCCGCCCCCACCCGAACACTCACCACCCCAGCACTGCGGTGTTCAGTCTTTCTTTCTTTCTTTCTTTTTTTCCATCTCTTCTTCTTTTTTGCTTTCACAAATTCTGCACGCGCCATCTTTGTCTATTGTTACTCTTTTCTAATTTCTCTTGCCCATTCTCTTTCAAATCAGCTAATAAACAGAGAGCTAAATGCCTGATCAATGCTTATGTGTTATATTCTCCCCATCTTTTTTCTTTCTGAAAAATAAAATTTAAAAAAAACCAAACCAACACCCCACGCCCCAAAATTTCTATATTACCATAACCTGTTGTATACAGTGGTGATAAAAAACATTATTAACATAATAGCAACAGCTGCAGCCTAAACAGAAGCTATGAGATAATAAATGTGCTACAACAAATTAATTTGCTGCAGGTTCTTGTGCTCTGAACTGCGTAACCCAAGCCATTTCAAGTCTGAATACAATTATTATTTCCCCCACATGCTAAAACAAAGTGCAGAGCGAAATGTCCTGTTATTATAAATATCTTGTCCTGTCCCCTGAACATTTTTACCAACAGCAAAGAGTGGAAGAAAAGGTTTTAAAACCTTAGTAGAAAGCTGTGGCATTTAAAAATATTTAACGAGGCTTCAAGTCATGTCCAGACTTGAAGAGATAATGTCTGTTTAGACATTAATTTGCACGTATTGTCTCTTAACCAGTGCTCTATAGGTAAGGACGCAGCGAAGTATTACATACGTGCAATTGGCAAGGCAGGGGCTGTAAACATCTCATTAGTAACAGATGCATATTTGTGCGTGTTGGCTCTTCCATTTACTTCATTGCAGAGAAAAAAATATCTCTTTGCAATTGGACTTGTATAATGAGCAGTGAACTAAGCAGGGATTTTTACTGTTTTTTCTTCTGGTAAATATAGTGTTTATGGAAGCCAGTTACTAGTTACCTTACAGGCATGTATCAGTAGCATGTTGCAGCGTTCTTCAGACTACAAAGATGGGAAGTTAGGTGAAGCCAAGTGGTCCTTTTTCATTTGGGCACTGTGTTGTAAAATTAAACATGTACTTTTTTCTTTATCTTCCCTCCCCCTACTTTTTTTTTTACTGTTCACGGACCTAATTGTCACACTGGGTGAAAAGACAAAATTAGGGGCTCAGCTGTGCTGACTTTACTAGCTTTTTTCATTACCACAGCACACACGCTGCTTTTTTTCTCTTTTCTTTGCAAATGTAATTAGAGAACTTGTGTGTTTTAAAAGATTGATTATTCTCACAGAGTAACCTTGAAACTTTCTTTCTACGGCCGTGAAAAAAAGTATCGTGTGTATCCTAAGAGAACTAATCAAACTAATGCCTCACACAGGACACTTCTCCCCTGTGTTTCGGCACGGCATTGAAGTGCTAGGAGGAGCCTGCTGAAACCCTGGTGCCGAAGCGGGGCAGCCGCGGTGCTGCCTGGGAGGGTGGTGCGGATTCAGAAGTGCGCTGAAACCCTGCGCTTGTGCAACCTGCAGTGGTGCTGAGAAGTGCCTGCTCACATGAGTCGGCCTGGGGAGGTCAATTGGATTACTCATGAGCAAGTGTGACGTTACACAACTCATCCCTAAGCTAGAATTTGCATGTCTCAAATCCCTTTTGCCCAATGAAGAAAAGGTATAATCAGTTAAGCAAAGATGTATACGTTATGCAAGTGAAAATGGTTCTGGTTTTAAGGCTGCTTTTGTATCGAACTCCTGTTTTGTTTTCTGCGGCTTCTTTATGTCTACTCTAGAGATCTGATTTTTAAATTATTAGTTGGGCTCAGCTTCCATCTACGTTCATAGCAATTTTCTCAGAGTAACAACTGGGATATGAATTCCTAAAAGAGGCATTCATCTCCATAATAGTTCATGCTAATGGGTCTCGCAGTAATCATCCAAGTGAATAAATAGTACAGCATTTCTGCATATGAAGCACAGGGTGAAAATGCACTTTCACAAACTTCCTTGCAGATATTTCCACAGCCCAGTCACTGTCTCCTTTCTCAGTAAAGCTGGTGCTACAAATGAGTGGTGCTCTAGGCTCTTTCTCTCATTTTCCTGGCATTTTGCTTTTAAGAGGCAGGGGCATTCGCGTTCTCAAAGGATGTCCATATTTTGCAGGCAAGTGATTTCAGTGGGGGAATTGGATCAACATTTCATAACTTGTACGTCTATCTAACTGCTTCATGCTGCTGGAAGTACCCAAGTACTGTCTGGCTGAGGTTAGCAGGACCACATCACATAGGGTAGGAAAAGACAAACTAAAAGTGGAGATCTGAAGCAGGACTGAGGTTTTCAGGTCATTTAAGCAGCTAGTGGAGTATTCCATACCCTCCCTTGCTCCTGCAAGCAGGTGGTTTTGCAAATTTGCTGTCTGCCAAGTAAAATGCCTTGCTTGGCATTCATCAGGAAAACTCAGAGAATCTATGATTGACCTAGGCCTATCCAGCAGAAGTGCAAGTGTTGGAGAATAGTGACTTTGCACAACAAAACACTACATGGTGGAATCATGGGCGGCTTCATTAAGAAAGCACATGCAACCTGATGAATTAAATGGAGGGGGAGAGAAGGTACAACAAGCTGTTTATTTTCCATCATAAAACACTCTTCCCTCAGCAAAGAACAAAAATGAAGAAGAGGAGAAAAGCAGGTAGTTAAGAGTAGGACAACCTTTACAGCGCAGGTAGTGTGACTGTAAACTTTGTATTGCTGTACGTATGACTGTAACAAAGTAGAGATTATTTTTTGTTCACAGGCTAATGTGACTCAAGCCTAAACTTTCTGTGGATGTTGATTGTGAGCCTAGCCCTCTCTGGTGCTGAGCATCCAATCAAGAAAGCATTTGGCAAGAGTTAAGGGATGCCAGCGGGAGTATTCTCATTAAAAACTAACTAACAAACAAGCCCCAAACTGAGCAATTGTATTAGTGCTTTATTATATCTGGTAATATCTGCCTTCCTACATAGTTATAAATTAGTTTTTTTTATTTACCTCTTCCCAGTTTCTGCAACCTGTTCTTATACAGGCTCCATTTCTGCAAGTGTATTCTTTAGCTCTAGAAATGTGAACATGAATGCATGAGTCTGAAGCGCTTTCCTGGGCTGTGCTCATCCATAGGTTCACCTGTTCACTGTTTGAGTTTGTACAATAAAGTTTTGTTATTGTTTTGTGTCAATATTTCCTATTGAGCTGACTCTACCTTTTTTCTTCCACCCACCTTTCTCCCTGTGCACTGCCAGAGAAGTGTGATTTGAATGAAGCCATTCCAAGAGGTATTGCCATTTACAGCAGCATGACTGGCAATATCCGTATTTGTCAGGCAATATCCATGGGGCTGGAGAGGAGACAGCATGTCGAGGTACTGCTACATGCACCCAGGGCTCCCTGCAGCCCATCCTGAGCTCACTCACCATCCAGAGAGGGCTGTGCCACACCTCAGGGCATGGGTGCTGTATGGCTGGAGGGTTTTGAGCTGGGACATGATTTTACAGTTTCTGAGATCTTTTGCCCTTCTGCAGGGCTGGACAAGTCAGGTTGTCTTTCTTTGCGTCAGATTTTCTCTAGCACAAAGGGCTTGGAGATCATCTTTGGGTAAAGGTTTTAGCTCTGGGCACTAAAACCTCTAGAGCAGGAGTGGGGAAAGGGCTCTGCCAACTTGCCACCAGATTTATTTATCCCTGGTGCATGTGAAATCCTGTGAGACAGAGGCAAAGCTACTATGGTTTCTGGGAAGACCTAAGTCAAAAGGCTGGGTTGGTAGCTGTTTCATCCTCATAAGCTTCTTCCTTTGCCTTCCCAGTCTAGCTCTGTTTGCCATTGCCTTTCTCAACCATCAGGTTCTTGCTCCCATTGAGAAGCCACACAACTTCTCAAATTATTATTTTTTTGAAGCTGGTTAATACCACTGCACAGTGGAGCCATTCTGCCACATAAACATCATGTTGAGGCTTCCTGATGCCGTACAAGGTACTAAGAGACTTGAATATGGCTGAACTTGTGCTATGGAAAGAAGAAGGAGCTGATCAGGAGGTCTGTTGTAGGAGGGATCTGCAGCGTGAATGGGAAAAACCCAACAGGAGAAGGGGGGAACATCAGCTGCCAGCACATGTCCTTTGAAGATCTCCACAACTCGAGGGAGGATCAAGTTGCCAGCAAACTCTCTCTTATCAAAACATCCTGCCCCTAAGAAAAGGAAAGTGGAGCAGAGTTTGCCAAGGCCCTTTTGTAGCCAACCTCTCATCCTGTGAGTCTGCCATTCTGCCACTGCCACCATGGAAGGTCCTTTAACAGGGCAGTAGTTCCTTTTAAGGCTCTGCTGTAGCTGGACTGAGGAGCGGGGGCACATTCCCCATTTATGTAACTCACTAAACTGCTTGTTGCATTTAGGCTCCAAAGCATTTTTTGGTGGTACTGGAAATAGCCAGCACCTAATTTTTTATTTGCTTTCAAACCCATTTGTTTCTAACAAATTGTCACACCAGGTGACTAGCAAATTTCACCCATGTGTTGTTTTGTAAACTCATGGGCTGTATAATTTGGTAACATAAGTGACAACACAAATTATACTGTCAAAGACAGGTGAGGGTGTGATGTTCTGAACAGGTGAAAATGGGTAGAAAAGAGTAAAAATAATGACTTTTTGGTATGAATTTTCAAAATAATGGAGTTTTGAGCAAGAAAAAAGAAGTTTTTGGCATGGGTACAGATAAATATGAGTTTCATGTTTTTGAAAAGTACAGATGATCTGAATCTATTCATTATTTGAAATTCCTATCTGATCCTGTGCAAGAAGTGTAAAAACTGATGCTGACTTTTAGGAATGTCCCTCAAGACCTTTATACACCTACATTCTGTTGCTTTCCCTTTCATCCTCTTGTCAGTCAATACTTAACCCTTTTGGATTCTGACCTTTTGTAGTGTGAGGGCTTGGTATGGAGCTAATCAGATAGTTAAAATGATGTTCTTGCATATTTTCACAAATCAAAACATCGCACTTGATTTACTGTGATTTGTGAGTTATATTTTTACAAATACACAGGAGCTTGTTCAGTGAGGCACTAAGTCTCTCAAAATCCTCCTCAATTTGCTTCACAAACCCCTATTTATCTGAAAATTCATCCCATATATTTCTTATTTTTAATTCTTTTTAAACATTGAGTCAGATGTTTTAAAAGCACCCCGTATCAAATCAGCAAGCATAGAAGTTTCTGTATGATTTGCACACTCATTAAGTCCTCCTAAATAGAGCAGATTACGAGGTTCGTGAATAAGCACTGATAAAATTTTTAACAACCCTCTAACCCAAATGGTAGTAAATGTGTAAAATAATGACTAAACAAAAATATTTAACCATCTCTTCACATCTAAAACATTTCTTAGTATGTACCAGTTTCAGGCTCATAGTAATATCCTTGACTGTCGCCTAGTTTCAGAAGTATAAGGAAATTGTTACGGAAAAGGTGACAATGGTATGTCTTGTTGGAACTGAGAAACAAAATGAAGCAGCTGTACATCAGAGAGAAAATCTGAACCAAGAGACTGATAATGAGTGTGGCAAGTATTTTTCTTGCTTATGGGTGGAAAAGCCAGTGAAGTCTCCGTTTGAAGACAAAGCACATAGTAATGTGATCATAAAAATCTCCTAATGGGGACTATGTAATGTTCTGTAAATGTATTCCTTTCAATACATCTACACACAGTCTGTCAAGGTTGCCTGAAATGGTACAGGGGATACGATAGCACAGCTAGCATAGCTATGATCGGCATAGCTGGATAAGTGCAGAGCTTAGACTCCTATTTTGTTATTATTGCTATTATTTGTGCTGTTATTATCTAATACATACATTGCAGCAGCTTCTCAGAAGCTCAAATAAAAAAACATCACCCTATTTTTGCAAGACAGTGTGCAGACATTGCCAAGGCACTGTCTGTGCTCTGAAAAGCCTGCAATTGATGGAAACGAGTGACATTCAGAGGGTGGGGAGACGAGTACCATAATTATAGGTGGGGCTGCTAGTATTACCTGTTATTAAGGGCTTGCCTGACACTTCCCATTTTAAGACCTGTTTTTGGTAGTTTGTAACTGCTTAGTAAACTTTAACCATTTGTCTTTCACTAGACTTCCGTCCTTGGCTGCCAGTGCAACTCAGTCATTATTAACAGACTGATATATTTCATTTAGTCTTGGGGGATGGTAGGGTTGGGGCTGACAGAGGAAGCAGCAGCTTTAAAAAAATGCAAAAAAGTTTTGTCATTGTGCCTGTCACTATTTATCTGAAACAAGGACTCAAATACTATAATGTCACTGTTTCCTTCTATTCCCCCAGCTGTTTGTCTCCATCCATCTCTGAGCTCTTGTCTTAGATTTGTCTTTCTGTTCTGTATTTGTATAGTACCTTACTCAGCTTAGTGCTGGCCCATGACTGGTACACCTATAAGCAACAGAAGTCCCAAAAAATACTGTGGTTTAGCACAGAACAAATGCTATTGGGAGGCAAAGAAATATTCCCTGTACAGAAATTCTTCACGGTCTCTTCCTTATTGATTGTGATTCTTGTATTACTTACCTTTCCCCTCATACTTGGAGTGCTCGAAATGTTTCATATCCAAATATGAGTGACTTTTCTTGTCAACAACAGCTCCTTTTAGTAAATGTTTTTTCAAAAAATAAGGACGCTGGTTTTTAGGCTCTGTTTAAACAGAGACATAGTGCTGTTGGGGGACCAAGGTGAGCAAAAGCCTATTCCGTCTACCTGTGTTTTTGAAATCAGAGAAAAAGGGAATGAGCCACTGAATTCATATTTCCTCTGGAAGTGCAAAACAGAGGGCCAAGATTCATTAAGATTGTTATACTAAGTCAATATAACTTTTCTCTTTGTATTTTGCTTATGTCAATTGACTTGAAATTGGACTAAGCAGAAAGCACTGTGTTCAAGACTTGTGAATTTCTTCAGCAAAGGTCAACGTTTTCAACTGTGAGGGGAGCATTGTTTCAATAGTGATTTTTGTGTTACCCATAAAGCCTTTCAGGCCATTTCATTCACCTTTTTTATAGTCAGTATTTTTCACCCCTTTTAACTAAAGAGTTGACAAGATCTGGCATGATCTGGCCCTTTAGAATAATTGTAGAAATCACTGGATTCACATTATACCAAGTTTTAAACATTGTGCTTTCCATACCTGAAGCCCAATCCTACAAACTGTTTCAGGTTCTTTTGCTTAATTTTAAATTTTAATTATAAGCATTTTTGTTCCCCCATGAACATCTGTGACATTTGCAGGAATTGTCCCTACATTTAACCAAGTCAATAATGCAAAAGTTTGAAGGCTCGATGTTTGAAGCTGCACCTATTGGGATTAAAGATGTTTTCCTAAATGCAGACCTGTGTTCTCTTCTTGTAACCTGGTTATGGACCATGTAATCTATGGCACACTTTTAGACTGTAATCATACAGAAAAGTCCTCCACCAAAAAAAGCAACCAAACAACCCTAGAGGTCAACAAGCCGCAAATGTGTTTTGAAATCTGAGTGTGGGCAGACCCAGGAGCAGGCAGTGCATCATGTAGAGGACAAGTTTCTGTTGATTTTGAAAAACAAACAAAACCCCAAACAAACCACTACACCTTCTAACAAATCTGATTTTACCTAAGAACTTCATATGGCTGTGATTTGTGATAAATTTATTCTTTCTTTGATGGGTAGCCTGTATTAGCTTTCAGTGATGTAGCAAAATACATCCCTTCTACCCTAGTCTATTAAAGGCAGCCCAGTTCTTGCTCACAGGTCTGCCAGCTGAAAAGGCAAAACTGACTGTTTTTCATTCTTTGGACCACACTTTTCACACATGCACGTGCACAAAACTCCTGCAGGGGTCAATGGGAGTATATTATGCAGGGATTGAGAAGAGAATACACCCTGACTTGTTGGTATTTTTCCTAGGATCAGGTGGAGATGTGGTCTTTGTTGGCACCATGCCAGGCTCATGCCAGTTGCTGCAAGTGCATGGAATCATAGAATTGTTTAAGTTCAAAAAGATGGTAATAAACCTATTTTTATGTGAAAGAGCTTATTGCTAATAATTTCTGTCAGCTTCTAACCATTAGTGTGTGGTTTTATAAAATCAGATGTTTAAAAGAAGTTTATTCTTTTTTTACTTCACTGTTTTAGTGCAGTGCTAATGATTATCAGCTTCATCTAACTCATCCAGCCTAGAAACCAAAATAAAAGCTAAATTTTTGATTTTTCCTCCTAGAGGTAATTAATGTGCACAAATTTCACAGTTAGACACAGCATCTGCAAAGAGCCAGGCTGAAACCATTTGGGCTCTAGTTGTGTGCTGCTGGGAGGGGGCACCAAATGGTGAGTGAACCTGCTAGGAGTCACAAGCCAAATGCTTTAGAAACTACCAGCCTAAAGTGATCTCACCGTCCAATGCATAGAGGAACTTTCAAAGAGAAATATTTTGCCAAAGTATCTCCCTTGAGTCCTTCCAGTGAGATCTGCAGGTGTGGTGGAAGGTCCTGTAAATGACCCTGGAAGAATTAGACAAACTCTGTGCTGCAGGGCCTTTTTTTTTTTTTTTTTTTTTTTTTTTTTTTTTAAAAA
>VZRN01003396.1:439326-465970 GCA_013397935.1 Dasyornis broadbenti | reverse complement strand
TTTTTTTTTTTTTTGAGAATAAGAAGGAAAATAAGGAAAAATAAATGAGTGGCTGGTAACATATATCTGTATCATCCAAGTTGGCTCAGACCATTGGAGGGCCCTGAGGGCTAAATTGTTCATAAAAACCAAAACTTACCAGGAGCTGGTCTTTCCTCTATGGCAAGGCTGAGTGGGATGGAAGAACCTGAATTTCTTGCTGATCCTTTGTGTGGCTAAACAGGTCTTCATCAGCAATCACATTTCTTTCGTGAGCTTGAAACCCACATTAACATTTTAAAATAACAAGCAGTAATTGTGTAAGCTTCCAAGCTTTCCAAAAACCTATTTATAAACTCATATACACATATACTGGCAACTAAATTCCTATATATGCTGACATCCCCAGCTGATTTTATTAGGTGAGCCTCTGTTGGATCCCCAGCCCCAAATGACACTTCCCATTTTAGAGGGGTCCTCAGATAGTTGCATCTTTGCACTCTTGCTCTCATCCAAAAAATATTTGCAAAAGACAAATTTTTGTTCAAGTGGTAAATGCCAGATTTAATCCTGGTCTGTATGAAGGATGAAAACTGGCTTGATTTCTCCATTTGGGCCTGCCTTAAATCCTTATCCTGCCCAGTAATATAGTATTACACGGGAGTTGAAATCCTTTGGCACCTCACCTAGCATAGCCTACGACTGTCCTCTGAAACATCCAGCTGGAAAGAAAGTATACAAAAACATCTCTGATGCCCCTTCTAAATCTAATTTTCTGGAATAGGGGAAGAGAAAGGAAAAATCAAAGAAGGCTTCATCAAATTGTGAACTAGGAAGCCAAAGGTATTGCTGTGCTTAACTCATCTGATGCTCTTCTAAAACGAATCTAATCTCAAATTTAAGAATCGCTAGGGCCAGGGAACCCAGCAAAACCTTTGGGAGGTTCTTCTAGTAGTTAAACATCAGCACTTCTAAAATCTGGTCTGAACTTGGCCAGTTTCAACTTGTAGCTTCTGGGTTGTGTTACACCTCCATCTTCTGTACCACACAGCCCAGTATGAAGTTCTGTTCTTACAGGCTGATCAAATCCAGCCCATCATTTTCCTGGTGATAAAGTGTCAGCCTTTTACTACACAAGGCAAATTTTCTGCACCTACTCTGCTTTACAGCTTATTAATACACTTCTAGCCTACAGACACCAGGATGGGATGAACTAGCTGCATCTAGATTGTGCCTGAAATACTTACAAGGTGATGAGGTGGTGTAAAACTGTTTGGCTTGTTGACCAGATTCACACATCCACATGGCAGCCTCTGGAACACCACAGCATGGAATGCTGCTGTTTCTCACATATTGTGGCAGCCCTTAGCCCTTAGCCCTTGGAGATCACAGGAGACAAACTGTATCCCAAGTTTCTCTCACCCTTGTGTTAAAGACTTGGTCTTTTGGCTACAACTCCTCAAGGACTGGCTCCATGATCAGGCTGTCATTGCTTTCCAGGACAGGGTCAGATCCTATAATGACCTACTACAGTCATAGCTGCTTTACATCTTTATATGGGGGTGGATTAGAAAATGTGCTGTTTGCTTACTAATAGGTCAGCATCAGCTCTTCTTCATCCTGTCTTTGTGTCATCTGCCAAATTTCTTAGCAAGGATTTTTTTTTTTTTTTTTTTTTTCCGGGTCACTGATAAAAATGCAAAGTAAATCAGCTGGTTTTGTTGGCAGAAAGGGCCCATGGGACTGTCCCTTGCAATTTGTGGATTCTTAAAAAATGGATTTCTAAATATATTAACCCAAAGCTTCCCCCAAAGGTAAACTGCCTAGGAAATGACTCCTATCAGTATCCCACTGGTATTCCAGAGCACAGCTCTACTGCACAGGGAGAAGAGATTTACGCATATTGAATTCACTATTACTACTTTGACAAATAGTGTAATCCCTCAGAGCTAGTTCCTGCATAATCACTTCTGTATGTTTTTTACTGACCTTAGAAGCAGAACTAGAGATAAGAGTAGTTGAGAAGATGGAAGGCAGCTTACCAGACCCTTCTTTACTCTGGGCTGATACAGACTGCCTGGAAACCGTTAAAAGATGTGCTCCAACTTCCAGTGTTTTCTTCAGTTTTGCAGTGACAAGGACACCCTTTTAAAGGTTTGGGTTAAAAGAGGGATGAAGGAATGCAAAAGGAAGAAAATATTGTTTTATTTTGCGCAACAGCCTGAACAGATATCTCCGTGTGTGTTTTAATCATGGTACAGACAGAACTGCCTCTGAGATGCTTTCATGCATCAATATCTATTCAGAGGGAGTCAGGCGGGGCTGCAACCCCAAACAGATGGAATAAGTTTAATCATCAACTGAAAAGGGATCCAACATTATCTGGTTTAAGACATTTTAATGCCTTATTTTTAAGAGCTTGAATTAAGGTTGTGATGACTCCATGTTGCCTGCTCCTTTCAATTAAGCATTGCAGAGCTGTGTTCATGTTGTAATTGTGTATCTGTGAGTATTTGTGACTTTTTCTACCCAGCACGTTCTCAAGAAGCATATGTCTTAATGTATCCAAGTGCCATCAAACCAAAGTTTGTAGAACTAATTATTCTTTATTTCTCTGAGTCCTTGTCTCCCTTCTTCTTTCAAACATAAGGTTTTCATTTGTTTGGATTTCTGAGTTCTCAGAAGCAGCAAAGTCAAGTAGATGAGATCTGAATTTTCCTCTAAAGGTGAGGATTGCTTGAGAGATCACATAGTGAAATTTTAGCTAATGAAACTGTGATAGTGTCAAATGCATTTCAAGTCTGTCTTTGAGAGGAATATAATGAAGTTGATTGAAGGCGCTGCAGATAGTAAAGGCCATTCATGTGTTCACAATATGGATTCTGTGTGCTGCTGCGTCTTCAGACTTACTGTTGTAAAAGCATTTGTAATATTTTCAAGGGTTACATCATGAAGAAACCTGAGCAATTGCATTTACCAGAATCTGTCAACAAGTTATCTGAAAAACAAGAACTAGGTTCTTAGATCAGATTGATTTATTTATTACCAGAGCACATTATACACCCGTATTATATACAGGGCACACATTCAGACCTTTTCTGCTAAAAATGAGATCCAGTCACTACATATGCTTTACTTTTCATACTCCAGCAAGTGTGCACCAGCATGCAATTTTAAGACTTTGAGAGAAAAATGAAAGCTGTATAACATGTTTAACTTGATTTCAGTTTTCAAATGTCCATATGTTCTTCTACCCAGTTCTTGCTATGTCTGTTTCAATACCTAAATGCTGGCAGACATGGAGAAACAATTGAGATATCTTGTGCTCTCCTAAAAAAAAAAAAAAAGCAAAACACAACACACTGCTAATTCACACTCTTCAGAGACCACCCAGTATTTCCAGGGCTGTCATATATCGCTGCTGTTATTTTGTGCAACATATATATACATGCATTAAGACTGAGTAAAACTGAACTGTAATTGTTGAAGACCACATAAAGAATACATTGTATTGTTTTGTTTAGTAGCTAAAAGAGATCCTAGCCTGAAGAAACATTAATATTTTTCCACCGGTTTGCCCATGATTAGTGCCTCACTGAGGTTCTACAATAATTTAATTCATTATAAGCAATGTCATTTTATCAGTAGCATGCCACATGTATTGCTTGCGCATTTTCTTAAAGTCTAATTAACCTTCAATATCGCATGGGTTAGTTAGTGTTGAAGGCTTGAGTGCTGGGGTTGTTTTAGCTTGTGTTTTCTTTTAACACCAACCTTTTCAAATTCCCTCCTAGATAATGGGATATGACTTTTAAATGGAAGATATAGCTTTCAAAATGATTCAACATAATAAGAGATAAAACAACTGAGGAACTGAAAAAGCAAATAGTGCCTCTGACTTAAAAGGAAAACAACTATCAGTGCCCCTAGCGATTGTCTAATTTGGAGGCATTTGAAAAAGACAGGTCTTAAGAGGGAAAAGAAATCCTTAAACTGAACATCACTGCTTCAGATTGTGAGTTTCATCTGGCATGAATTAAGAAGAGTGCAGATAAACAGTATCTGATGTAAAGCTTGACAGCACAGAGTTAACCCACCAGCAAATTTTAGCAGGAGGAATGAGCTCAGGCTGGACCAACATTCTGTGTGGCAGCTTTGGTCCCACATTACCAATCTGAACATAAGGAAATGTCTTTTCCTGGGACAAAAATGGTTCTGATTGCAAAAGAAAACTGGGATGTGCCCTGCTCTAAGTTGCTGTGCTTTGGCCTCATCAGCTCTTGGGTTAAAACAGCTCAGAAAGACCCACAGCTCCTGTGGCATAGTCTGAATTCTACCCCAAGCTCTTGCATTTTCGTAAAGGCCTGGAGGTTCCAAACAGAGGTGGTGATGGATGTTTATCATTCTCAGGAGTCATCACTGGGATCTGGAAGCAAAATCTGCTTTTAGGTTAGAGTAGGGTGGGGAGATCATTTAATAAAGAGAGCGGCCTTCGCTGTGTGCAAGAAATAGGTATGATCTCTGCGTTGTTTTGACAACTCTCCAGATTTTATCTACAGTATTTAGAGCTGTTTGCTTACTACTGCCCTCCCCCCTCCCACCCTCTCCACCCCCACCTCTTTTTTTAAGGAAAGAAGTCTGGATCTTTTGGTGGTAGAAATGCCTGGAAACCATTTCCTTAGCATACTCCAAAAGCTCAGGTAACAGAAGATAAATAAAAGAAATGCAAGTTTATTTATTTGGAGGTTTTAATGTTATGTATTTAAAGCAATTTTCCTGATGATTTGAAAACTCAGTCATGATTTGTGAAGGCTTAGGGCTGCCAAAACTATTAGCATACCCAATGAAGAGTTTCAGCTGATAAAGTTGTGAGTGGTGTGCTCTGGTGTGCTCTCCCAAGGGAAAGTCAGGCTCGGGAGATGAAGTTTGACTTCATGTACTCCATGTGACCTTAGACTGCTGCTTAAAACAGTCTGCTCTTTGTTTCTCCAACTGTCAAATGAAGATAATGATTCTTACCCATTCTTAGGACAGCACTTTGAAATTTATAAATGAAAATATTATTTATATTCAAGAGGTTCCCAGACAAGGAAAATGAATGATTTCCATAAATGCAATGTATTTCTTCCTTGCATCATTCCAGTCTGGAATGTCATGTCTAGTTTCTGGCACTCACACACTGAGCACTGTGTGAGAGACAAGTACCTAAATGATTTTATACACATACAGTTTCTCTCTATAGCAGGCCTTTGTGTGTAATTTTCTGTATATCTCCATGTATGTACATGTATGTGTGTGTGTAATGGACACATAGAACACCCCTTGAAGTGAATGTGAACCATTTCATTTTCATGGGGCTGAATGCCTTTGTAGTGCTCTCAGATAGCAAAGTGGGTAAATATTTCATGTGACTTTAAAAGGCCAAAAACTCTATCAATCTGCTGCCTAGTGAAATACATACATTAAAAATATTACTATTTTAAAAGATGATGTAATGTTTGTCACAGGAGGATGACAATGCACTTCCCTCAATACAATATTAAACTAAGGTCCAGTCTGCATAATTTTGTTTTCTAAACAGTGATGGAAAATCCCAGTGGACCTCTCTGAAGTCAGCTGCCCAGGGAGCTCCAGAGAAAAGCTCTTTCTTTTTCTAAATCAGACCATTGCACTGGGAAATGCCTCTGTGAGAGTCTAATATCCAAGATAAAGAGATCTGTTGCTACCTGCAACATGGCAACTGCACTTCCTTCCCCAGCCAATGGACCAGAGTGGAAGCTCACCTCTGCCTTGTGCTTGAGGTAGCTCTGCTGTTTTGTGGGGACTGGACAAGAATAATGGGAGTAGTGTACACTTCTGCTAAATACACCAGTTGGGGAGCAAAGCAACTCACATCCCCTGTCAGTAATTTACAACGAAGTCTGCACAGCGAGGAGAACCAATTGCTTGCAATCAATACAGATTTAATGACCTATGAAGGTAAAACAAAATATTCTGCCAAAAAGCAGAAGGTGCTAACAAAGCATGCTTGAGTGCTGGAGGAGAGAGGGCAACCTGGGCGAGGTGATGATCATTCTGCAGTGGGTGCCTTTGGGCTGCTGGGGGTCAGTGCAGGAGCCCTCTTTGTCCAACACCGACAGTCACTGCTGAATGTCTGTAGTGTCAGAGGGTGGCAGGTCTGTCCGCCAGAGGATCTGAACCTTTTTCCTGACTGAAGTGGTGATGATCCACCTCCTTATGGAAGTCCTGGGCATGGATAAAGAGGAAGGGGAAGATGCTACATGAAGGGGGCATGGCAGAGAAACTCTCTGAAAGTAACAGTCCCAGGGAGGCTTTAGTAGCCTTAACCCTGCACAAAACTCATCTAAACACCATTCCTAGCAGATCCAAATAGTCTCCCCAACACTACCATTAGAGACTGCAGTTTAGGAATACTGACTGATTTCTTGTTTACACTGTGTAATGTTCCACTGCTCCAGTCAGGCAAAGGTGACTCTGTAAGATATTTAGCGCTAGAGTCATTATGAGGCCTTGAGGTATACTTCAGGAATTATCTGGGCTTTGGCCAAATGCTACATTAGACAGTGGGGCATATTTATTACTAAGTGTCTTGTAACACCTTATCTCTTGTTAAGGTTTCTAAGTCACTGCAACTAGAAATAGAGAGACCCACTAAGCCATCTAGTCCATCCCCTGTCCAGAGCAGGATTGCTCTCTTGAGTACAATCTCTTGTGCTCTACAAGCATAATTTTAAATGTATCAAGAGATGCATCATTTAACTTATGAGAGTAATCAATACCCTAAAAGACCTGTCAATAAGTTTTCATTGTTTTTTCCATTTTTGCCATTACAAATATCATCCTGTTGCAAGTTATGCCCACTGGTGTTAATAACCTTTCTGACATACACAGATGTCTATTGGAACTTCCCCCATTCATTGCTTAGCCAATACATACACCTTTAGGGCCAGACTTTTACACACTTGCCCATAGTATTTTGCTTTGTAAGTAGGACTTTTAAAATGTAGGGGAAAAGGATGGAATAAAAATTAAAGTGCTACTCCACGGGAATAAAAGGTGCCCCAATCCACCCCTAAACTATTTTAATCTTTCCATAAAGTCAGCCCAGACAATCCCTTAGACACTATTGTTGCTCTCCACTGAACCTGCCCTTTTAGATGCTAATAAGGTACCCAGGAGTGAATTTAGTATTCCTAGTGTGGTCACACCAAAGCCATATGGAGTGGAATCTTTTCTTTCCTTTTCCAGGAGGTGATGTCTTTGAATTTGCAGCCAAAAATTTCCCTTTCTCTTTTTTTGCTCAGTCACATTTAATACACTCTCTACTATCACCCTCAGGCTTCTTTCAGCATTACTATCCTCATTTTCCCTTCTGAGGAATAACTGAGTTTTGGATTATTTTCCCTAGATGTCTATGCTCAAATTTCTTCAAGTTGAGAGTCCTTCTGTTATTTTCTTCCCACAGGTCATATCATATGTCATCAGCTATTAAGTACAATTCTAAATGTGGATTATAAGTTATGGATTTAATTTTCATTGATTTTCAAGGGGGAGGAAGGAATTTAAAATTACCAACATGTCTGAATTTAAATTTCAACTCTCTCATCAGCAGCAGAAATAATGGCAATTTTATTCATTACAGCTTAATGTATAATATATCAAATCAAATATTTTCACAAATATACAGCTGAGAAATTGAAAATCTTCTCCTTAATAATCCAGAAAATAAATACTTTAAACTTTTATTCATAGCCAAATGAGAAGTAGAAGGTGGCATATTTAGGGTCTACGATAATTAAGTCTCAAGGAAAACAAAGCACGGGAGTACTCTTTAAGATGGGTGTAAGTTTGACTGGGAGAAAACCATAATTCAGTAATTACAATTAATTCTCAACTCAGAATGCTGTATTTGGCTATGTTATATGTAAATTATTTTAAACTAAATTTACCACTGATGTAAACTGAAAAATTAATGCAATTGAACTACACATTCTCTAAAGGGTGAATAAATTTTGTCCTATTCTTGAAAAAGTTAAAATGACATACAAAGATGCTGTCAGTTACAAAAGTGCTGCAGAAAAAGAAAGTGTCTGTTGCACATGGAAAAATTCACCACTCAGTTATACCTAGAGGGAAAATTCATTAAAGTTGTCCTTGTGAAGCTGAACACAGTTTGTTGCTTTGCCTGGATATATTGAAACACAAATAATCCACGTTTCAGCTCCACTTTAGAAGGTAGAGGAGTTCCTGGTATCAAAATTCCCTCTACTTCAGATTAATACTTCAGATACTGCATTTTCTAATGTAATCAAACTGATACATGTCCTAGGTTCCTATGCAAAGGCATTACATGAAGATGGAAGGGTGTAAATTCACTTGAAAGAGACTGCAGAATGAATTGTGTATCAGCAGGAAAACTTCACCGTGACTGTTTATAATCTCTGCATGCACATCACCCAGTATGGAGCATTTGCCAGCATTAAGAATCAAGTATGTGTGTGTGGCAAAAAAAAAAAAAGCTAGAAAAGCTATGGGATATTTGAAATGGTCAATTGATGTCAGTTCTGCTTGAGCATTTAAAAAACATCTATACTTAAGTGGATGGTGCCATTAATTGCTTGGCATTCTTATGCAGAAATAACTAAAATAATTCCAGAAATTACAAGGAAATTGCACAGTTACACTTAGATCATGCTAGAACTTGGTAAATTTTTGGTGCAAACTTTTTCACCAAAATGTGTGGGTTTGTGTGAAATGATTTTAAACTGCCAGTCTTCATGGGTCTTTTTCTTCTATAGAAAGCAAAACTGATACAATATCTGAATACTTCCAAAAGTGGCTCTTCAAAAAGTTGATTCAAGTCCAAATGTTCTTCTATAGCCATAGTGAACAGACAGAATCAGACATAAATTTTCTCAAAACAGTTCTATGTAACTTAATCAGCTGTTACAGGGGATCTCCAGAGAGCTACTCTGTCTCCATGACATGATGGCTCATCCTTTTCTTCTTCAGCTATTGCTGAAGTTGCTATTCCTCAGACAGAGAGAGAGATTTGGTTGTAAGAGTTTTCACTGTTCCAGACAAATTTACTTTCTGGGTTGATCCTGCTCATCTCACACCCCCATCTTTACACAAGCTCAAGAAACAACATGTAAGATTTTCTCAGACTTAGTTATCTTTGTCTCAAGAGTCTTCAGCGTTTCATGGGCTATCTCTGTATCCTCAGCCAAGTGTTCAGACAGTGTCGTGTTTGACAGGACCTGGTGTGACCTTAGTACAACCAAACCAAATCCAAATCCATTCCAGGCCCAAGTGGGGTGGTAAGGGGAGGGCTGTTCCTTTTCCCCAGCTACTCCATGCAGGTGTCCTGTGCGACTGCATTGGGGACCACCATGGTGGGAATGGAGGCACGTCCCTGGTCCTCTGTGTGGTGTGACACGTAACTGGCTGTTGTCTATGGAACTTTTAACACTGTCATTTAGCTTTCTTCTGGGGGAGTTATGTGAGATGTGCTGAAAAGAGTTGACCACCAACAGGTATCTTGTTCTAAGATTCCCACCATAGGAGGGCTTCCTCCTTCCCCAGATCTTTCTGTTGAGGATGCCTCGCACAGATGTCTGGAGTGAAGACTGAAACTAGACTCATTTTCAAAAGTGAATTTAGTTTTCTTTTTCTCTAAGCACAGCCAGAGTCTGAGATGATGATATCACTCCAAAAATTGCAGTTTCTGACTTAATTAGCTCACATGGCTTGAGATACATAACCCTGACCATTGCAGTAGGCCAGATAACAAAGGGTAATGATACAACATAAATACTTTAAATTAACACAAGCTATACAGGAACAGACTCACTAGGATGCTGTGTCTCAGTTTTAAGGAAATTCTCCCAGAGACGGGAGGTACTAGAGTCTGTCCTTTAATTTGCCTTACTTTGTCTGATTCTTCCTCTTTCATATGCTAACTTCCATTCCTTTCCAAGAATATAAACAATTTTGCATATTCAAAACTTTTGGAAAAGTATCCAAACCTTTTGATATTTATCCAGACCAGATCTAAGACAGAAGATTCCAAGCAATGATGAACCTAGTAACCAATACAGCTAGTAATAATTAACAAGAATAATTAAAAAATATATTGCAAAAATAAAATTTTAATAATATAATAAAACTCCAAACTTAAGCTGGGAAAAAGATTTAAAATCCAAATGTGAGTTCCATAATAAAAGTCCTCTATACCGCTCTGTAATAATGGCTCCAGAAGGTATGGCAGCATCCAAAACTCTGGAGAACTTTGGCTGAGTTTGTATTTTTAAAAGCAATTGGCAAAAGTTTCCTTGAAGGGCAAGCCTTGTGCTTGGAAACACAGGTGAGTGCTACTGTGGACATCGTGGATGGGTGAGCATGGAAGAAAGGCCTGGTGGGAACTGACACATCTGAAATGGAGGGATTTGGGGTAAAACAGCGGCAGGGAGTGGGACCTTGCAGAACAAGGATAGCAGACTCTGGATGCGGTCTCCACTGCTGGTACAAGCTTGTCTGTGCCTTCAGCAGCCACTGCTGTGGCTGATAGCAGAGCTCTACTGGGAGCCCACAGGAGCTTGTTCCACTGATGTGGGCTGGGCTGGGTATCCAGCCAGGAGGAGTGGGAGGTTACTTGCTGAGTGCTGCTGCAGAGCCCACAATCACACTCACATTTATTTATCTGAGAGTGGCAGTGGCTGGGAGTACAGCACTGAACTCTTTCATTTGCCTTTTACATGTATTTGTTCCCCTACTTAAAGAGGGGGCTTTGGCACCAATTACGCCTCTGGGACAGAAGTAATAGCGGGTAGCATCGTACCTACCCCTCAGCCACACCAGGCTGTGCCTCATTGTCTATTCTGTTCAAGCCACCAGGAAGGGAGGGTTTACACTAAGGTGCCAGACTGTGCAGAGTCTAAATTATAATGGCTGTGGCTCAGACACCAGTTCCCTCCTGTCAACTTTGTTGTCAGGAGATCGTAGCCTAGCAGATGGGTGGTAACAAACAGCTGGAAGGTAATAACAGCATTTACTCAATGAATGTGAATGAGAACCCTATTTTTATTTAAGGTTACTCTCTGCTGGTGTCAATTCAATGCCATAAGGCAGTGAATCCTGCGTAGGTTTCAGACCTGATCTGGGGAAGAGGAGCTTGCACAGTCCATACTGAAGTGCAGTTGGGGTTTAACGTCTCGCTTGAAGGGGGCAGCTTACATGCCCAGGGCCCTGAATCTCATCAACTGCATTCTTCATTTTATCTCATCATCCCATCTATCTTGGGATCATGAGTTACTCAAAATGTCAGCTGACTAAAAGGAATACTAAGATTTAGTTCTTCAGTTAAAACAAATTAGAGGAAGGCTTTTTGATCTACTAACATTTTTAGAGTCATGGATAAGACCTGTTAGATGAGTACAGCTCTTTGGCCACTTTCCCTGTCAATACTTTGACCTTGAAAAATGCAATAGTGCAAAGGGTTTTAAGCACATGCTCAAATACCAAGACAGTGCAAGGGAGCTAAGAAAATGCTTAAATGTTCCCATAAATATGTGGTCTGGCATCATTCTACAGCCTCAGCTGTACTCACACAGTGGGATAGGAGGCAGATTGATTTTGTCCTACTGCAGCATTCATGAGAAAAGACTTAATTTTGAAAATACAGTGGTTAGCAATATGGATGGAGTCCTGGGGTTATCTGGGGACAGGTACAAACAAATTGAATGTATTGAAAATAATTTCTGAGACAATTGATTGCCCTTCAGACTGGAAGACTTCATTATTAAAAGACATGAACCTGGCAGTAACAAAATATAACTACACATGCATATATGTATATACAGCACAGCCATGAGCTACATAATTTGTAGCCTGACGTTTGGAAAGATTGGGATGTTCAGACCAAAAGCTTTGGACTGACTCCTTGGCATATCAGTGGAACCTATGCCTTCATGTTTTGTCCGTCCTGTTTGGCCATCTCTTGAGTTTAGGCCCAGCAATTACTTAGGGATAGACCATAAACTCACAGGGACAGGATGATGTTTTCTGCACGTGGAGAAGACGCCAACTGCCATAGCTCACATGAAACCTTAGGAATCCCTTTGGGAGGAATGAGAGAGAAAGAAAAAATTCAGATAGGCAACTTGGTTTTAGAGAGGCCTTCTTTCCTAACTACAATCACAACACTGACGCTGGAGGAGGTGTCAGTGCCATGCTTGTGCCACCAGAGAAGCAGTTATTGTGCAAGTTTAGTGCTGTCTGCACTTTCCCAGCAAGTAAAATATTTTTTTCTGGCTGCATGGTAAATAAAGACTAGAAGTGTACCAGGAGACAAAGAATGCATCCATCTCCAGCAATACCATTGATAAGCCTCCAACATATCTTCATTTTGACTAGACTCTGTAAATTGAAGTGCATAAGTACTGAAGTACTGAAATATTCTATTTTCCCCAGTAACACAAGTCAGTTAAAATGATTCAATGTGTTTGTCTTCCTTTAAACAACTGCAAGCTTCAAGAAGAAAACAACTGATATTCCTCTGGATGCAAATCACAGAATATAAATTAGTGGCTAAATACTGATATATGTTTATTAGTTTAGGAACCTATTTCTTGCATTTTTTTTTTTTTTTTTTTTTACCATAGTATCTACAGGTTTGCAAAATCTTCCTTGACATTTCTCCACTTTGTGATACCAGCTGAATCAGGCAGGGGTGAAGTTGTCCTGTGCACATTTCTGTTAGGTTGGCAAAAGTGCCCTAAACAACCACACTTTTTTCCTGGCTCATGTTTCATTGCCCTCCTGAGCTGACCTTATGGAGATGTCTGTTTAAGTGAACCTGAGCCAAAGAAACACCAGGCAACAGACTGAAAATCTTGGTTTAATTGAGTCATCATACCAAGCGCACGGTAAGCCTGGTGACACTGACAGAGTGCTGTGCACTGATTGGAGGGTGGCTGCTTGACCAGATCCAGACAGGCCAGGCCCAGCTGAACTCACTGAACCTGAGGTTCAGAGCCACCCTGTATGCAAGCAATAGGACGCGGAGGTTCTGCTGTGCGAGAGGTATCCAACCATCTGCCACATGCCCAGCAGAGCTGATGTATCCCACAGCCCTGTGACTGCTCAGAGGCAATAGCTGTGTGCCTGCAAAGCAGAAAATAGTACCCCCTGCCTGAAACCAAGTGCGTATTTGGGACAGGGGCAGTAGATTCCCATTAAATGGGAGCACGTATTGCTCAAACTCAGAGGCTTGGCAGATCTCCAGGGACAGAGCCTCAGAAGTTACAAACCAAACTCAGCCAGAGCCCTGGGGAAGCTCTTTTTGAGAAAACAGTGAACAATCAGGCCTAAATCCCAGGAAGACTATTATCCCCTCTGGAGGCAAACCAAAGAAAATGTTCACACCAGCTCTTCTGCATAAAAACAGGGTTTTGGTGCTATTCTACTGACAGTGTAGTCAGTTGCCTGCCTGGAAAAGTTGATGAAGAAGGTGCTCTGCGTCTTTGTTTTCTCATGCAAGTTTTGTTTCCAGAGTTGTGGCCATAATGGGAACCTCTTCAAAATCTCTGCTGAAACCAAGGATTATATAGGCAGAAATTAAGCACAGCTGTGCCTAGTAAACAGTATTTAATAAGACCCCATGAAGTGGGATCTTTTTTTAAGTGATGCTGCAGTCATGTATAGGGCTCATCTGGAGAATCAGATGCAGGCCATGTGTGTCTTCCCAGCACTGACTATTGACATGGTAGATTTTGCGATCTCCTGTATATTCCTGATGTTTCTTTTCCTTGCCTTAGGCTTCTCCCATTTGTTCATTACACATGCGAACACAGCCTCCTAGACCAAAGTGCTGTCTGTCCTGGTTACTGACAATTTTGCCAATGACTTTAGTGGGACTGAGATTTAATAATAGCTGCATGAAATATTTTTGTGCCTGGTGTATAAAATAATTTCATACTCTGCAGAGTGTCTTGCTTTGATATATTGGAAAATGCGCAACATTTACCCTCTCTGACAATTAAGAGTGCCACGTTTCCTAGGCATAGTCTAGAGTTAGTATGCAGGCTATAATTAAAAAAAAAACTCCATGATGCACTGATCACCAAAGAGGTATTTGTTTATTTTGCCTACAGTGCAAGTTGGCCATTTCAATATTGGTCTATCCATAATTACATTAATATAAATAAAGCTGGAGTGTCTGTGCTTTACCCAGCTGAGGGCTACACTTGAGTTTTAGCAGAGCCAGAGGGATGAATCTAATTTGTTTAACAGGTCAGTCAGATTGCAACTGGCCTTGTGAAACAAAGGTGATAACAAGAGAGGCCAAAAAGAACTGGCCACCTACAGACTCGGATCAAATAGGACCTTCTGCATGGGGCCCTGCAGTGCACTGATGACACCTGCACTTCAAAGACAACCCACAGAAGAAAAGTGAGCCCGTGACCTTTGGTTCTTCACAACAATCAAAGAAGATCAAGAGGTGGCTGTTGGGCTTTCTTAACTCCATTTGATATTATATTAAGAATGTGCAAGTCATTAGGCACTACACTGGTGTGATGCGGTGTTTCTGTGTTTTGTCTAGAAGCCCTCCTGAAGGAATCCTTCCGGATCTAGAGTTTCTCACCTGTTCTGAAGAGCCAGATGTATATGGGAAGGGTTGCCTTGGTAGGGCCCATGCTTCCAGCAGCAGTGCAGTTCTGGATCTGTGCACAAGTGAAACAAGTTGAGCCGGTAAAGCACAGCCCTGCTGGCGTGTCTGGCCCCAGAGCATCAGGCATGGATAGAGGTTGACTTTCTGACTGGTTTCATGTCCCCGATGGACACTGCTGAGTCAACAGAGCTCTGCTGGATGGACCTGGCCAAAGTAATTTTGCTGTTCTCCTGGAAGGCATTTGAGTTACACAGCTAATGACAAAACAAAAGAAAAAGCACCAAATAAAAACACTCTGGTTAAGAAACCCCTGTTCCTGTTCCTATGTTTACTGCATTTGCCTACATGTGACTCTGGTTCTCTGGTGTCCACTGCGTATTTTGGGGAACAGAAGTGGTAAGACTCAAGCTTTTAATGCAAGTATAAGAGAAAAGAAATCTATAAATATGTCTGAACTCAAGAATGATAAACTGCAAATGGAAAAATAGGCAGAAGCCTATTGCACTTTTCTCCTCTGGCCTCTCTAACAATACCAGGGGAGAGCAGCTTTAACACACACTGGGACCATCCATGCTGTGGGCACCAATCCAGACCCCTATAGTACATCAGTTTCGTTCTGACCTAAGCGTGGTTCCAATTCTGCCTGTCTGCAGGAGAGGTTGTATTTCTATTTGCAGTGCCATCATCCTTGCTCACTCACTGCTCATGCTCCTGATCTGCCACCTTTCCTTCAGTTTTGCAACTTCTGCAATACCCAACACTGTGCAGGGGCTGGTCCTGGAGAACTCACTCCATTAGCAGTAAAGCAGTGAGGAAAACAAAAGGAAGAAGGATATTCACAGCCTGTCCTTCTTGCTTACTGTCCGCTGCATGAACCATTGTGGAAAGATGATGCAGGGGTAGGATTGAGTGCTCAGCAAGGACAGGTGGTAGGACTGCTCAGGATACAGCCCAGCAAAGAAATGCTGATGAACTGCAGCCTCAGCTCTCTCAGAGAGGAGCATATAAGGGCACACAGTAACACCAACAAGGAGCGCTGCTTGTTTCCACATGAACAGCCAGTTTTGGGGTCAGTTTTCTCATAGTTTCCCCTATGGCAATAGCAGCAAATGCATGTTGAGTGCCAAGAAGATGCAGCATTAGTTGCTATCTCTTACTTGACGAAAATACTAATGTGTGACCTGCAACAGAGGAATTGGCAAATTTAGATCATTACTGGGGAAAAACAAGGCATAGATTAACTTGTCTCACCATAGTGCTGGTGTCTCCTGCAGCAGAGAAGGAAGAAAAGGCTTGACACCACACTGAATCCACTTTTGTCTTAGCAGGGTACTGACTGCATCTGTTTGAAAGGCTTGTATTGTATCACTGTTCTTTGTTATCAGGTTTCCCATGGTGGTCAGTGTTACATATCTTACATTGTTTGAGCTAATTAAGCCCGGGAATCAGGGAAAGCACATTTCCGGCGGGGATTTATTGCCAAAAGATATTTCAGCTGAAGGGGGAAAAAGGAAATCTCCCTTTATGTCCAGCATTCCAGAGCTGTTTCATAATATTTAGTGTTAAGCTTCGTGGAAATAAACTGACAATAAAGTCAAGAACTTTGAACTTGAGCAGTTTTCCTCTATTTTGCTGAATTTAAAAGCACCATAAAGAAAGCTAGGGATCTATGTAGCCACAAAAATAAAAATATTTGAATCGCCTTGGCTGGAAACATGTTTGTTAATAATTTTCAGGCAAATGACTGTTTGTTCTCCAGGTGCTTTGTGCCAAATAGTAGAGTATTATTTGCACCTGCTTTTGCATTTCTTTACAAGAGAAGTGCAAGTGGCAGCGTTTTACATCTTCACTGGTATCCATTGATGGGATGCTGGCAGAGGTGGAGGGACCTGGTTTCCTCCTGTCTGCACCCAGCACCAAAGGGGTGCTCAGAGCACCAGGCAGCAGGACGGCTGAGCCCTGCCTACATACGTGGCACGACAGAGCTGAAGCTCTTTTACAGCACCTTCAGCTGCCCAGCAAGTGCTGTCCGTGGGGCAGAGCCTGGGCTGCAACGTGGTTGTTGGCCCAGGAGGAAGGGGAAGCTCTTCTCTTACGTATGGGATGTTGGACACAGGTTCATTGTTAGGAAATCCTGTGTGTGAACAAAGCCCCGCTTTTCTTCAAGATGGTATTAATAATCACAGACACTGGGACTGGTGATGATGACAGTTTCTTCATTTCACCAGTAAGTCTAAAAGGCTTTGCTGAAAGAAGTGAGGGTGATGATCCTCTGCCAGCCAAGGTGTGCATACAACAACTAGGAATCACTATGGATTGTTAAGGCCATACAGTGTTTTTCATGAGAAGGTCCTGTTCTCAGTTTTGTGTAACTTTTGTTAAGCTTTGACTGTTCAGCATGTCTTCTGAAGCATAGTTTGTTGGCTTTTTATTGTTTTGTTTTGTTTTTTGTTTGTTTTTTGTTGTTATTTTTTGGGGTTTTTTTGTTTGGTTCAGTTTGGGTTGGGTTTTTTGTGTTTTTGTTTGTTTGGTTTGGTTTTTTGTTTGTTTGAGTGGGTGGGTTTTGTTTGTTTTTTTAATATAGGCAGTTTCAGCTGAAACATTTCAGCTCTCCCAAACATAGTGAAAGAAAAGGATTTTGACCCATGGGAAAAGAAAAATCTGGCAATTTTATCTTTAGAAAGCACTGGCAGTACCCCTCATTTCAAGCAGAGACTGGAAGTCTGATATCGTGACATATTCAGTCAAAGAAAATTTGTTTTATATGTACTATAATTTAATATCTAGCATTTGCTAGTTTGCACATGCTTACCACAGATGATAGTATTTTAGACAAACTCCTCTGATATTTGGCCTGCAATGAATAGGCTAGAATGAGACCTGTCATTGCACCCAGTTAATCCTTTAGGTCCAGTGATATGAGTCTTGCATGGAAGAGATTCCAACTACTGATGACACATACAGGTGTCAGGGTGAAGCTGAAGATAACACTTCAGTCTTTCCTAATTTTTCTTAAACAGGAAGTTACATGGCAAATCTGTTAAAATGATTATGTTGAGATTGAAAAATCAGAGACAGAAAGTTAAATAGAAGAATTTCACAATTAAGGTTCTCTTCATAATCCCATGCCAGTCCCTTTGCAAAGATTTTATTATAATGATCCATCTTTAATTAAATGATGATACTAATTTTTTTCCCCAAGTCCCCATCCTCATGCAGTGCAGAGGGTGTCTGTGCTGTTAAAATTAATGAAGACTGTATTGTGAAGAAATTCTTTGGCTGCAGGGTCCCCACCCCAAGTGCTCCTGTAGCTGGAAAACAAAATGTGCAGCCCATGAGACAGCAGGTTACAAGAAGGGAAAGGATTACAGGGTGTCTTAGGAATCTGGCTACAGGATAGCATATTTGCTCTTGCCACTGCATCTGGATGTGGTGCTGACTAAATCACTTAAAGCAGGTTTTTCACTGGAGGATGTTGAATGCAAAGCTGTCATGTCCAGGACACCTGCTTTTGCTCTCTCCAGGCAAGACACTGGGCAAGCACCACTGGGAGAGAGGGTCCTCCCCAGCAGGCCAGAGCTCAGTGCTCAGTTTCCCTGGTTTTTTTCTGAGAGCAAATGAGCTGGACCAAAGTGCAGAGTATGTCGATACCAAGCTTGCATTCAGATAAGTGTGACACGTGTAACACACATTGGTGGGGAGAAACCTGCTCTGGTGCAGGCAATAAACCTTGGGAGGGAAGGGGGTGGGGAAAAGGTGGTGTGGAGCTTGCTGTGAAGTTTCCTTCTACTGTTGCACTGATACACCAATCACATGAATAGGCCCTTCGGCTGACCTGCTGAGCTGATAGAAGGAAAAGCCATCTGAAAATGCCCCTGGAAGTCAGAAGGAATATGAGCGCTACATAAGCAACACAAAGTCTGAAATCAAGCCGCTAAAACAGCATCTCTGAGCTGATCATCTTCTCTCGTCTCCTTTCCACTATGAGGGAAGGCAAAGTAAGAGGAAGGGGAAGGAAGGAAAGAACACTGAATGTTTATTTCACAGAACCTCAGGCGCTGAACTTGTTCCAAATTCTTTTATGTGCAAAAAAGAGCACCTAATGTTTGTGACTTGTTTCACTCCTCGACCTTCAGTCCCCCATCCTATTATATTGGAGTCCACTGAGATTCTGGTGAAAGTGCTGGACACTTGGAGAATGAGTAGAAATGGCAGTAATTCTGCTTTCTCTCAGCAGCATGAGGATGAGCAAGAAAACAGGGTCCTCATTGACTGTCCATCGTGGCCACCTGAGTGCCCAGAGCGTCGCAATCTCCTGGGCTGAGAAGAGCAGCAGCACAGCATTTTCCTGAGGCCATGGATTGAGATGGAGTTGCTGCAGCCTTAACAGACACTGCAACAGCCATGGCAAACGTGACTTGCTCTATTATTGAATTGTGTGGTGTTGTTTTGCTTTTCCTTTAATATTGGTAATTATGCAATTTCTAGACAACTTCCCTGTCATAACCAGGGCAGCAATGCTGACAAAACAGGCTTTAAATAAGTACTTGTCAAAGTAACAGCTATTTTTGTTTGCCCTATTTAGCACTATGTTTAAGGTCTACAGTGGAAATCTCAGACAATTTTAAATACATGGTGCAGTTACTTTATCACTGCATCATAATATTTAAAATCCCCAAAGCCTGGAAAACAAAAGAGTTTGGACAGCACCTTTTGATGGTTCCTGCCTGCACGGGAAGGTCAAAGCTTTTGCAGGACCTGTTTGAGAGTTAGGAAGCAGAGACAAGCTCAGGGTACACAAGTCCTTCTTTCAGGCTCTAAGGACTATGGGGCAGAGAAGATTCAACATCCTGGTTTTTCCCATCTCTGAGACGTCTAGAAGGTTCCCTAGAGGAAAAGAAAGAACAAAAATATCAGCCACTGCAAGACTTAGCAGTCCTGCTGTTCCTCAGGTAACAAGGAAACAGGAAGAACTCTCAAAGCCCCTTTGCTCATAATTAAGAAAACACAAGAAATCCTTCTTCCCGTCCTTCATGAGCCTTGTCTAAGGTGATGGACTCCAGGCTTCTCAGGCACTGGGCTGCCTTGTTTGCCCAATACTGGAGCAGAGGGCAGAGGTACAACTTCAGCACATGGTGAGCGGTTTCTTACCCAAGGTGCTATGAAGGGGCATCTGCAAGGCCCCTCCAGCCATGCAGCAGAGTAGGGTCATGCACAACCCAAAATACATGGAATCTCACCCTTCAGGCAGGGAAAGGGAGGTTAGATAGACAGTAACACAGGTGTGACAGTCATGGAGGAGTGCTTCCTTTAGGAAATAAAGTCACCAGTCAAGCACAAAAGGACTGCATAGTAACACATGGGTGCAATTGCACATTCTTTTATTTAGGCTATTCTCTATCCCACACTCCACCCCACCCCACCCCCCGCAATCTCTAGACTGTAGACTTCCTTGCCTGTGTATTTCTGGGAAGTGTGTGATACATTTCCAGAGAGTTTCTGGAGCTCTGCTGGGACAGTCACCTCACACAGTTACCTTAAATAAAGCTTTGTGCAGGAGGAAAAGTGTTTAGAAATATATTTGCTGCACTTATGAAGAGGACTACAGGTGCAAAAACATTTGAGGGTCCTGTGTTTTGAGCAACACCCTTGCTTTCCCCTCATTCTCATCTCTACCAGCGGATGCCAGAGAGACAGCCAAAGCAAACATAACACATGGGAAATGGTCTGTAAACCCAAAACAAAAGAGGTTTTCTTTTATCAGCTGTTTCCTGTTGTCAAAAATTCTATATCAGTGTGTTTTTTAGTGCACTATGTGTAGAAACACGGTGAATTTTTTAACTTTTTGAGCAGAATTTAATTTCATGGCAGGTGTTAAAGTAATCCTAATATTTAAATAGTATCTTCAGTGTATTTATCCCCATTGCATTCCCTCTCTTCTCTGGTGCACGGAGAAAAAAAATAGTTTAGCAGGTTACGCAAAAAAAGCTTTAAATTATCCTAATTTAATGGCACCTGCCTTATTCCAGGGAGCCTGTTCTGCTCTGCTGCTGGAAGCATGCAGAGAGGCTGGTGCGGATGCAGGCTGACCTCGTGTTCCCAGAAATCCCTGGCTGCTTTGCTGTGGCTCTCTATCTCATGACTCCTAAATGAGCTCCTGCAGCACCGGTCACCCACTGCTCCAGAGGGTGAGCTAAGAAGCCGAAAATAGCCTCTTTTCTGATAATACAAGGCTCCGCTCATAAAGGCGACATTCTGGCATCCCAGATAAGATGTACACAGCGTCCTTTGGTTGCGTTTGCAGCCTCCCGAGCCTTTCTCCGCCCGACAGAAGGGCTCAGGCGGTGCTTTTCCTTATGTGCGGGTGCCGCTGGAAGCGCCGCTCCAGGAGATGCTGTCGGTGGGGTCTGTGGGTCCGGGGAAGCGGCGGTCGGGGATGGGGCTGCCTTGCTCAGAGCAGCATTGAAAGGAGTGACCAGGGCTTTGTTATGGAGCCTTTCAGAGCTAGGAGGGGTGGCCAGGCCCCAGGGGAAGGCAAGGAGATTTCCAAGCTGTGACCCAGGGCTGCTGCGGGGGCAGGGCGATGGGAAACACCTCCTGCTGCCCCACCTGCAGGCGCAGACTTTATGGCATTTGTGAGAGACAGGGAGCGAGCGTTGAGGAAAGGGAATAAATTTTGCCCTCAAAGTGTGGGAATGATGAGCTCGCTGGGCTGATAATCCCTGGCCTAGGGAGGCAAACGTGATCTCTGAGATGTGAGAATAATGCTATCTTACAAGCATTAAGATGTATTCAGCTTGGCTGAACTGCTGCCTGCAGACGCATCATGAGCAGGCATTTGGAGCACTTGTAGGGGTGTGTTTCCTATGCAGAGCAGTGTGCTTCCCTGTGGCACCTGTATGTGTATTTATATGAAACCATTGATATTTCTGCAAGAATAGCCCATCAAACAACACCAACTGGGCAGGGGCACCTCTCTGAGCCCCTGCTGGTTCGTTTCTGAGTGAGAAATACCGAGTCAGATTATGCCAGCATGTAATAAGTATATTCCAGAGCCAGGAAAGTGACCAACCAGGATTAGACAAAGCCTTTCTTCAATAACCAGTTAACTTGTGCACCCTGGGATTAGGTTCTCTGCCTCCAGAAATGGTGCTAATTAGGAGACACTTGGAAAAGTGGAATTTCCTGCTGCTGTGGCAGCTTCTCCTCTTGCCACGGGAGCTTCTGCACTCCACCTGGCCTGCTGAAAGTGGACACAAGCACAGCCTGTCACCTCCATTGTACCTTTATGGAAGAAAGAAGCCTGGAAGAAGTGCTGCAGTGATCTCTGGGGAAACCTGCTGCAGTCGTGTGAAACACATCTCACCTGTGCTACTTCAACATTCAGCTCTCTCAGGGCAGAAGCTGCCTTGGCATCATCATGCAGTTAAAGTGCTGCAGAATATTCCGGACAGGATGAAGGTGTTTTAATTGTATTCTGACGCCTCATTTTCAGCTGAGGAGGTTTCTTTGCATTTTAGCATACGTTTGCATATATGGTTTCAAATTCCAGTGTAAATAAGGCATAGATATGAGCTGATAACCATGTTCTAGGATAAAATACGACTGGAAACACTGGTTGCTTTAAGATTTGATAATCATATAGTCTAGCAAGTGTGAATTTGGACATAGTCAATCTGCCTAAAGTATTAGCAGCAGCCATACTTTGAACAGACTCTTACTTTTCGAGTATTTATGCATAATAAGCTATGTTTTATGGAGCAACATACTCTTGGTCATGAAAACCATACACCCAGATCTGATTCTCTAGGATGTGCTGTCTTCTGATTCCTATCAGAATAGCCCCAGCTGAACAGTCTGCCAGAACTCACATCAGTTGTGTGAGATGCTTCCCTGCCTCAGAGGGTGATCCATCCAAGGGTTTTTGTCTGAAATTTCAGCAGAGATGGATTTGGTCACTGGGACATGGATGTTCAGTGTGATGCTGTTTTGGAAGGGTAGGGGCAGGCTTAGCAGGGCCGTGAGCACCAGTGTAATGGAGGTTGAACTAATGACGTGTGGCTACAGTGTCACTAAATAAGCAAGCCTAGAGAAAATAAAAAGCATTTTGCATCTTCTGAGTTTGTTGCATGTGTTTTTGGTTTGGAAAGGCTTCTATTGCCTATGAGCACAAATAAGAAATAAAAGTCTAAATGGTCTGTTGGGTCTGAGCATACAATACCTGTCAGATGTGTATCTTGGATATTGTTGATTTTGCTTTTTATTGATTTTCATTTCTTTCTCCTAAGATTTCTTTGGAAATGGGATCTTCTTGAATCCTACATGTGCTGTGCTTGGGAGGGAAGGGTTTTATAGATGCTGCCTCCAATGGGAACAGATCAGGAAGGATTCAACAATTCCCTTCTACCTCCTTGGAATGGTGTTGATCTGGCCAGCAAAGTTAATGGAAGTTCCCACATCTTCAAGACAATGACGGTGATTGTTTTCATCAGCAAAAAAATTCCCTCAACAGCCAGGGAAGTTGAGTCTGTTATTTCCTATGGCTCACATGGGCCCCACTAGCCTGCAAACTTATATTATCAGTGCTTCTGGCCACGGGTGCAGCCTGCAGTATGTACAGGAAAGATCTTTGTGGGTACTGTCCATCAATGACCAAAGAGAAGAGGTGTTTTCAGTGCATCAGCTAAAGAATAGTTTTTCTGCTCCTTCCCTAACTCAATCTGACACATTTTTTCATCTCTCTCTTGTGTCTGAAATCCCCTTGTCTTATCACTAGTGAAAAGGGAGCCCCTTGCAAAGCAGTTATAGACTTTGTAAATATTATCTAAAGCTTTTTCCCAAGAGGCATGTCTTCAATGCATGGACCTGTGTAAACCTCTGAGGCAGTAGAAGGCTGAAGATGTGACTGAGTCTTGACTTGAGATATTAGACACTTATTTCTCATACTTATCACTTCACAGCTCAGAGAGGAAATGCTAAGTAAAAATTCTGATTTTTTAATAAGGGAATGTCTAGACTCCATTCTTTCTAGTCTTGAATCTAATAATATAATATCAGCTGTTTGCTCTTGGAATTTAAGTCCTCCCCTGAAACAATATATTTCTAGCTCTGCAACCTCTCAAAATACAGTGGGCCACAAGTTATTGAATCAGCCCAGGTGCTGCAATTTTAACTGGGGATCCTTTCAATTGGATGAGAATGTGCCGGGATTTATGATTCTCCCGAGGAGCAAGATGTCAGGATAATGATCTGCTCAAGACTGCCCAGACTGGGATGGAGAGCTCAGGAGACTTGTGAAAATGGAAAACAAGAGCTAGAAGCTTTCTCATTCCCTCTTGAGCCATGTTTTCATTTCAAAGGCAGTTCTATCCATTCTCAACTGGGGGGTTTAGTGACTGGTTTGAAACAATTATTGTTATTCACATGAAGCACTTTATTTCCAATTTAAGACTGTGTAACAATCCATGACTCCCAGGCATGGGGTAAATGAGTGCAAACAAAGTATCTCACCACTGCTGTTCAAAGATGCGGCCTTTTATTTCTTTTCACAAGGGTAAGAGTGTCATGTTATTTTTTAGAGTCTTTTTCTTGTGAGGTTACTGTGTGCAAAATTCAGGGCTAAGATCAGCCCTAACACTGCAGTGAACTGGTGGATCAGCTGCCACAGAACACTTCATTTAGCCAAGGTATATGTGCTATTGGCAATATATAAAGGATTGGTCTCTAGACTCCATTCTGAGCAAGGCCAGCCTGAAAAAGAAACAGATTCTTCTTGTGTGTTAAACACCAATTGGAAAGAAGGGAAATAAATATTGCAGTCCATCTCAAGTGTGATATGCAAAATTGGATACACTAGGCCAAACACTGAGGTCTCAGTTCCTGAGCTGTAATGGAGAGCTAATTGAGAAGTCTTGCAAGGTTGTCCTATTTTCTTTCTGCCAGGCTGGCAATGTGGTACACATGGTATAGGGCAGGGCAATCGGAAGGCTTGCTCCAAAGAGATGATGTCCCCTGATACCGAGGTGTGCAGTCAGTGGGTTCCTCTCCTGCGGCACAGCTCTGCTCTGCCCACAAACACCGTCTGCACTGAAGACCTCCATAGGGAAAAGGCAGCCTTGGGGCTCTGCTTCCTGCCCCCTTCCCCATCCACACACCAGTACTCCTGGACACTGTCATCAGCAGCTCTTCCTCCCTTCTGGGCTGTGACAGCCAGGAGGCAGCAAGGCCGGAACTGTGCCTTTCTCCCAGAAAATATTTTCCTTAGGTTTCCTTTTTCTGTCTTGTGAGATCTTTTCAGTCTAATGAACCTCCATAAAAGGTGGCTGTTGAAAGCATTGGGAAAAGGAAAAAAAAAAAAGAATGGTGTGTTAGCTCTGGGGGCAAAACCAGATATTTGGTAACAGCTGCCCAGGTTCCTCCAAGAGGCAAATATATGCTCCACTGAAAATCTTGTCTTTCCCTCCACTGTATTTACTGACCAGACAAAAATTTCATGGATCTTAAACATAGACACTTAGCAAAAGGAAAGGTCAGCTTGCTTAGTGCTTTCTACAAGCCATCTAGATTTCTTGATGACATCGGAAGAGGATAGTTGTAGATGGAAGCTTCTTTAAGCATACAGAAGATAGCACTGGAGGGGCGAGTCCTTTTCTTTCCAGTGATTGGTGATTTTTGCCAGAGGATGTATTGCTTGTCTCTCAGTCCTATGCTGTGGCTTTTTATTTTTAGTTTGGATGTTGGCTATTGGCAATCATGATCGCAGCATCAGATCATGATGCTTCGGGTGACATTCATCTGGAGAATGTTGAAACATAGGGGAAAGAATTATAAGCAGCAGCTGCAAGACATTTTTCACCCCAAAGGATACAGAAGAAAGCCAGCACAACTTTGAACCATGAGAGTTCAGTTGAGGATAGGAGCCAACCTGACTCAAGCTAGCACAAATCCCACAGCCAGACAGATCTGTGCAGCGTGGTGATTTCTGAGTAGGGTTAGTCTTGATACGCTATCTCAAGAGTGGAATTTGACTGGGATCAACTCCCAGCTCCTGACAACAGGCCAGGTGTGTCTCCCCTGCCTAACTGCCCTCTGCAGCTGGAGCTGCACCATGGCCTTGCAAAGCCGTGGTGGCTCTCCTGGTCTCATAGCCTGGACTCAGCACAGATGGGAGCTGCCACGGGAGGAGCAGTGAAGCTGCAGCTGTGCCCAAAATTTTCTTTGTTTTGTTTCTATCCATGTGGACACTGATGGTAGGGAAGACAACTGGCCTGAGCTGTAAAGGAGTGTCCTCACATCAGGAGTGTTCCTTCCTTGCAAATCGGATCTTAATTCTCTGCTGCTGCTGAGTCACAGGTATCCCACCACGACTCAAAATGAGCAGGGCACACTCCATGTTGGGACTGAGAGGTGCCACAAAAATATCCACTTATTTGAATTTAACACTGGCTAATAGCTTAGATCAGAAAGGACCTTCTTGTCCAGTTCTACCTTCAGAGTGAGATCAGGTGTGAACAGTCTGTGTTGGTTTGCAAGGGCTGTTGCTGACCTGCCTGTGAGCTGTGGAGGGCACAGACTGGATACTGAGTGACAGGAACAGGACATGTTCAGGTTCACCCTTGAAAAATATGTGTTAATGTGGATACCGAAGAGACTAGATAAAGACATTGCCAAGCCTTTCCTGGCTCTTGCATTATCATTACTTCCTCTTTATCTGGCTACCATTCAAAGCATACCCAACAGACCTTTGCTGTTGTTGCCCAGGTTGAAGCCAAATAACAGAGGACCAAACTACCCAATTGACCCACCATGTCTCCATGTTCTGCTGGGAGCGTTGGGACTTGCAGAGCAGGATCTGGAGCCATGCACTCAGTGAAAAGGAAACCTGATGGAACCTGAGATGGCTGCAGCTCTCTCAGCGTACTTGGGGGTTAAAAGATGAGTGTAGATTAAAGGCTTCTCTCCTCTCCTCTCCTC
>VZRN01003396.1:315988-439196 GCA_013397935.1 Dasyornis broadbenti | reverse complement strand
AGATGCTTCTCTACTCTCCTCTCCTCTCCTCTCCTCTCCTCTCCTCTCCTCTCCTTTTTAAGGATGTGTATAGTAAGCTAATTAGTCAGCTATCCATCCAGCCGTTCTAGGCTGTTATTTTTCACAAAGACCCAAACATCTGTATTTATACAAATACATACATACATCTGTCAGTGTTTTTTGTAACCTAGCATTTATAGGATGCAAGACACTTCCCAAAGCTAAATTCAACATACTAACCATCTATACATTCAGAAACATTCATGGTACACATTAGAATATGCTTCGAGGCTTTTGCTATTTCTGTTATTGAAAGCTGCGTTCAGTCCATATTAGTCTGATCACACTATTTTGCACTTGCCCATGGGCGTTTGCACTGCACACCCTTTGCTCTGAACTGCTGGAGAGTTCTTTTCCACTCGTTGATATCAGCTGCAGGAGAGCTTAACATGCTGAGGTGAGTGGGGGAAATGTGGGCAAAGGCACTGAAGTTTTACTGAAGCTCAGGCAATCTCATCCCTTGCTCCCCTAAAGCAATCAGGTCTCAGCTTGAGCTAAAGCACAGCCATGCAAGCAAGCACAGGTTCAAAGTGCAAATAAATACGTGCTCGAGGGCTCCCTGTAGGGATGGAAGGCGAGCAAAAACAAAGGTAGAGACATGATAAACATACCCAGCCTGTCTGGAAGGAAGAACAGGTTTGCATAGGATGGGGAGCTGGGAGAACATACGGTGCTTTCTGAACTCTGGCAAGTCGTCTGATGCTTCTCACAGACAAAAAAGCATATATTTAATTGAGGTGGGAGGGAGGTTTATATAGTTAATACTTGTTGAGTGTTTTGATTTGGACATAGCCTAATTTAGTCATCTCCAAGGCTTTCACCAAGGTATTGGAGGAAAGCTGTGCTAATGTCAGTGAAAGAGAAACTACCACTCTCACATCAAATCCAGACTCTTCCTCTGAATCTTATGTCTTGTCTGTATGTGTACACTCCCCACCTTGCCCCCTGCCTCTAAAGTGCATATCTCTGGTCTCCTAACAACAGGCACATGGCATCAAAAGGACAGTGAACAAACCTGGACGAGTGATAGTGTTGTTGTGGGTAAACCAAAACTTCCATGGGGTGAAGATGAGTATTTTCAGTTTTCCCAGATGTACAGTCATTCAAAAAAGCACAAAAGAAGTGCACTGTTTTGAGATGAACAAATTTTTCTATAGAGACAGGTGGGTCTTGTTATACAATTCCCTTTCAAATTGAGGCTCCAGTGTGAGGACATTTTGGGACCCCAGGTCCTTTGACAGGGAAAGAGAGAGTTCCTGATCAGACCAGCAAGGACTCCCTGTTGCATTCAAATGTTGACTGTGGAAAAACAAAGTGAGTGAAGTTTTGTTTTGCTTGACTGAGCTTTACAGTGCCAGTTATTGTTTTGAAAAGTGAAGAGATGTCTACTACATCTCCTGGGAAAGTGAGCAGCAGCTTGCTTCGGAAGAGGCTGCTATTACGGTGAAGTTCTCAGCCTAGTTCTCTATTTTTTGCTTTATGTATTCACGTCTGCTTGAATTTGCCCTGCAATAACAGCTTTGTGATTAAATGACTAGAATAAATGGTTTCAGAGCATCTGGGAATAGGCAGAAATGTAATTATTCATTTATTGATAGATAGTGAGGTAGGTATTGATTTATATAGGATATTAGATGTTCTGGAGCAGAGGAACAAAATACTATTAGTATTTTAAAAGAGGAAAATCTTGCCTCCTTGTTTTCTACTTTTCTGCTTGTTTTCTACACAGCACCTGTGGTGAGAATACTATTTTGTTAATGTTAGATGGTTTGAATGCTTTGAATTATTTAGGGATTTTCAGTATAGACTGATGCAAGTGTAGAAGCCTCTCTGTGATAAGTTAAATTTGTTAAAAGACCTACGTCTTCGTTCTTATGGTCCTTTATTGCTAGTCACCTGTGGTTCTTGCCTAAAGGAAATACAGCCAGGCAGAGAGTTCAAAATCTATCTGTCTGCCTGCCCATGTATCTGTTTGTCTCTTTCTCTTCCACTCCATGGATGATATTACAATTGGTAGACACTACATTTTTATAATCTTTATTTCAAACTAGGCTCTCATAAGTATTGCATTTCGGGCAAAATATGTCATTATCCCTGTTAGAGTGGAGCACTGGCTTTTTAAAGGGAAGGATGAGAAAATTCACTTAATATGTGAGTGAGTTCCTGTGGAGCAGAAGCAATGAAGCCCAGGAAGGGACTCACCCGTGTGGGTTTCTGACTCCTAATAACAGCTGAGCTCTTGTAGTCAGTCCTGCAGCAGATAAGCGAAGAGGGTCTCTCTTCTCTTCTTAGTCCTTTATTTTCACAAAAGCTGTAGGGATGAGATATTTCTGAAATTCACCTCTCTGTCAATGTGCCTGAAAACAAATGTCTTTGAGAGTTACCAGGGAAGCTCACGGATGGGCACTTGGGCAGGCTGTGTGAGCCTAATTTGTAAAGGAAAGCACCCTAAATGTGAATCCATAATCTTTGAACCCTGTGTGCAAGAGCAACTGTAGCACACTTCTTCTAAAGGAGAAGGAAGAGAAGGGCTGCCATGGCATGCACGTACCCCATCCCACCCCCAAAGCACAGCAGCACATTTCCTGGTGTGTTGGAAGGTGCACATGGTCTCTGGCCTCACCAAGGACATCCTGTGACCCACGGGAGAGCCAAAATCATGGATCTCCAGACCATCCTCCCTTTGTTGCTCCGTTCCCTCTGCTCATTCAATGGCCTCAGTAACCCCTTCCTCATCCTTCTCCAGGTGCTCCCCTCCAGAGTGCTACCAGTAATTCCCAAATGAATGGTAATTCTTTCTGACAGGGGCTTTCCCCTTTTAGTTTCTTTCTTAAAAGTTTCCATAGTTTTTCCAGATTTTCTATGTAGCAGCAACAGTTCACCACAGAGCCCACTTCGTTGGCAACCTTTTGCTATGTTTTGTCTTATTTGTGGCTGGAAAACAAAATGCTTCTCATACTTGTGTCCTCTGGTAATGAGTATGTTTCAAATACATCACTGATGTGCTAGCATTTGTAAAAGGAGACATTTCTCTCCACATGGTATATTAGCATTGACAGATAGGGGCTGCCACTGCCCACCAACATCAGTGTGCCAGAGCTCTCCTCATGCACAGCATTAATGTTCAGTAAGGCCTTCTTTTTATCTCTTTTAGCTTTCTCTTCAGACTTCCAATTAGAGTTGTTCAAACCATTTTTTTCTTTTCAGCAGAAAATGGCCTTTCAAATACATGCAGGTCTCAAAAAACCAAAATATTTGCCTCTTAAAGACAATATTCACCTTTTCTCAAGGGGGAAAGAAAACGTAGGGGCCAGAGGCAAGATGAAGTGAGTGCCTCCCAGCTTGAAATAAGAATATATGCACAGCATAAATAAAAGATTTAAGGCCCAATCTGTGCTTCTATTCCCACCAATATTGTCTTATTGGTGCTGACATATCTGGAGACAAACATTGCTGCTCAGGTAGAAGATTGGTGTATCTTCATTCAGTCCAACCCAACCATCAGGCTCACAGCCCAAGTTATTCTGTGGCAGCCCACTTATAGTAACCAGCTTGGACCATACAAATGCCAGACAAAAAACATCTGCTTAAACCTCTTCCATGAATATACTTTGTTCTGAGACAGTCAGCTATGCCCCTGTGCCCTAGAACTGAAGTAGGAGAATCATGACTGTAAGTCAAGTCCCAGCCATCCTAAGCTAACGAGCCTAAGTAAATTGGAAGCATTCAGCCCTTTGTACTGTTTTAAATAAATCTGCCTAAACCCAGACCCTTGGGGACTATCTACGTGAGAAATCTCCTTCACACCCCATGTGTGAAATGATGGGGTAGTTTTGCCTGAGATAAAAAGTGTCCAACTGCAGTGAGCTGAGCGAAGCAAGGCCTCACAGCACTTTAAGCCACCTCCCACAGGTATGTGATTTAGGTTGGGATAAAGTGATTGCTGGAGATATCTCCCTCTGTGTTGAGGAAGCTTAGGTGGTGTCTTCAAGTCTCTATGGCTAAAAATAGCATCCCACAGCCAGGAAGCCATACCCAGTGCTGCACAGGCATTCAGGCCCTAAATATTGAATGATCAAATACTCTAGAGAATATGACTCTGAGCAGCTCATGAAGGAAACGTGAACTCACGGATATTCATTAAAACTGTGAAATTGGTAAATACAGACCAAGGAATTCAAGGCAACCTTGCATTGATCACAGATCAGTTGTAACCAAGTTATAGGACTGTAGCAAGGCAGAAATTTCCTTGCTCATTCAGACTTCTAAGTACAACCTTAATGTTGGTTTTTTTTTTCACAACTGATTCAGAAACAGCCGTAAACACCATCAGTTTCCCTAGTATGTTAGCATACCTTAGGATGTATTAGCCTAGATGACTCCTAAAAAAATTTAGAATAAGATTTCTCTATATTTTATCTAATTTCCATGCATACACACTGGAAAATTTGGAAAAAGGTGAAAAGAAATTGCAGTGAAATATTCCTTCTAGGAATAAAGAACGAAATAATTTTGGAATTGTGTTCAAAGTGCTCTTGGTGCTGCTTATCCTTCCAGAAGTAGTTTTCTGTAAATACTTACATGGAAGCACTTTTATTTCAAAACTCATAGTACTATGTGTTTCTTCTCCCAAATTAATTCAGGTAAATATAAAGATATTTTGAGTCATTATGTAATATTTGATACATATTCTCTCTGTCTACCTGGAAACATGAATAGCTTCTGCACCTACACTGCACACTCGTTGAATGTTTTTGTGCAAACTTCTCCATCTTAACTTTCCTTTTGTGTTTGCAAGTCTGTGATATTGATACTTTCCATTTTTTCTTTTCCCTTGTTTTAAAGATATGGCAACAGCAAAACAATCATCAGCTCCCTTAAGTATAGTGCAGCTCCATCTCTGATCCAAGCTTATTAATAAAAAAATGATGGTAATTATTTCAGATGAGTGTCTGACAAAACCTTGTATGTGCTACTTTAGAATGTAATTTAAGAATACATTTCTCACATCTTGTTTCTTAAAGTTGCAAATAAAGTTCACTTCCTCCCCTTCCCAAAATGTTTTAGAATGAATTTTCTTTACATAGGCTTTCCCATTTTTTCCACTATCTTACTTCCTATGACCTAAATACTTTCCAGAAAGACACCGTGTCTAAGATCAACTAGACAGGAAAATGAAACCCTGAGAACAGCCACAGAGGCTGCCTTTACACTCACCACTTCTTCCACCAGCAATGGTTAAGTATAGCAGCAATCTATTATTAAAGAGACCAGGACACTTCGGTCTAGAGAGAGATGTCTGGGGCCAAGGTGGACTACAGCAGTGTGCTGCTATAAAGCCACAAATGTCTGGAGAAGGTATAAACAGAAGGATTATTTACTATTCTTGACACTGCAAATGGGATACTCAGTGAATTAATCAAGGAGTGGATTTAAAACAAATTGAAAGAAGTCACCAGCAGAGTCTTACACTGGGAACTCATTGCCACAGGATATTTAGATGGCAAAGGTACAAACAGGTTCGAAAGTTTATTGCATAAATTTGAGGGGACAAGAACGATAAAACATGATAAACAGAAATGCAACCATTTACATCAGAGGGTAGATGAACAAAGAAGGGATATTTACTATTTCTCAGCACTTTATTTGGTGTTCAATAGCTCAGGGTTGGTTTGGTTTCGTGTGGCCAGGAAGCAAATTTCTAACAAACACATGTAATTAAACCATGCATCTGATTGCTCGAGGATGTCATGAAGGCCAAAAGCAAAGAGAAGACTCTTGAGGGACGTTAAATACAACAATACAAAGACATCCTTCAGTTCAGCTTGTCAGAAGCTGGAAGCCCATGGCAGAGGAAGGATGAATCTGAATTTGCCCTTTTCTTGCACGTTTCCTGAAGCATCTGCTTTCACTGGCTGCCAGAGACAGCTTTCTGGGTGATTTGGTCTGACCCCTCTGGATGTTTTGCAGGTTTGTACCCAAATGATCAGTAGTGAAGTTGCGCTTGGATCGTGCTCAAAACAAAAGTGATGCCAAAAGGCATGGAAAGAGCAGAGGTAGTTTACAATCCTCACGCAGCCATGGCTTGTTTAGGGGCTCAGAGGGATGACACCACATCCCTGAGTGAGTGTTATGAGCCTAATAGACCTGGTCACTAAATGCCACGAAAATCTAAGTTTGCCTGGTTTTGTTTACTTGTTTGCTTTTTTAACCAAAAGTTTTGGCTGTAAGAATTACACAGATGTGGGGAGTGTTGTTACAGCTGGGTTAGGCTTTTGTGAGAAAGACAGTTTAAAGGCATCTTTCATTTAACACAGCTGTAAGAGGTGTTAAGCAAGCCTCACATCACCCTCTCCGGCTCCCTGCAAAAGGCAGCCTGGGTGTTTTTAGGGATTTGGCTGCTCTCCTCAGCAGTGCCTCAGCTGAGTGTTGTTTCAGGGGGTGTGGTGAACATGCTTGTTGCTGTAGGGAAAAAAAAAAAAAAGCTAAAGGTGTAGAGGCAATAACAGAGCTCACAGAAGCAGAAGAAAATTTGAACAGTGTGATGGTTTTGGCAGAATATTGGCATCAGTTTTGGGTTGGGGTAGTGACAAAAGGAGGTTGAGAGTGAAGGGTAGGGAAAATAATTAATTTGTTGCTGTTATTTTGGTTCCTCCTCTGCTTAAAGAAGCAGGGGGTTATACAGCTTTCCAAATAAACACAACTGCAGCAGAAATACCTGATTGCATCACCCATCTCTCTTCCTAACTGGAATAAACTAGAAGAGTTTGAATTTTCATTAACCACTCAGCCTGAAGGGATTTTACAGAAACCAGAGAGACAGGCAGGATGGCCTGATTCTGTTTGCAGTGTGATGCACAGTGTTTCCACTGATCATGAAGAGGTTTGACTTCTTGTTTTTGTGGTTCCTGAGTTTCCAGTGGTGAGAGACATTTGGGACGGCACCAAGTTGCACCAAGAAATACTCCCCAGGTTGGAAACGAGCTTCATGAAACAGCATCTATGCATTTTTCAAGAGGACCCTCAAGAGGCAAATCAGCCTCAAGTTGTTTATAAAGTGTGGCAGGCAAAGTCTTAATTCGTGTCATTTTAGGAACTGTTCTGTCCCCAGATCACCCAATTTCTGTGCTCCTGAGTCTGAAGAACAGCTGTGTAGGTTCTGGCTGGTAATGGGGAATCCGAATGGGGATGACACTGGTTACCCAGCACAGTAAAGTAAATCTCCATACGTCCAAGGGCATCTCAGAGATGTTATAGAAGGGGTGCTTAAAAGAGGTAACCCCCACTACCAGAGTTCAGGAGCTCTGCCATGGGAATAGTTTCATTCCTGCAAACAGAAAAGGGAAGAACTCCCTACCCAACTTTGTAGTGGAAAGAGAGTAACTGACTGTCCCCACTTCTTTGCTTTCCTTTTTTTTCCTTCTAGTACATAATGTGAAAACATGTTAGGCCCAGAGCTCAGATGTGGGAGTCTGCGAGAGAATGGCAGCTCCAAGACGGTAAGTGGAGGTGACAAGTTCCCAGTAATATTAAACATTAACACTGAATATTTTGTTGGTATTTAACTCCATGGTGTTTCATGTTACTGAGCAGAATCAGAGCATCCCCTCTCAGCCCTCAGGGTTGAAATGGCTTTATATAAACTAACAGAGAGGGCAAGTTTATGAAGTGGAGACAGGATCTAATTCTGTACTCTGCTGAGATTGACTTGAAGATGGGAGAGTACTTTGTGTACGAGGTGGGCATGCTTATGTGTGTGTATATAAATGTATGAAGCTGAACACAGGAGAAATCCTGCTTATTTAGAAATCAGATGGTGGCAAGCAGCTGAGGGGGAGAGCTGGAATTTTAAAGTGATCTTTTAAAATGTTTATGTATATTTTGTTGCTGCTGGAAATGTCTGTTTGTACCTCAGGGAGGTTCCTGAACTTCCCACGTTCGGGAGCAGCTGGCAAAGAGGGGCAAATATATTTCTGCTGCATGACAGGAGGAGTTTTATCAGGGAAGCAGCTGCCCCGGAGCACCCGCTGCTCTCTGTCTCTGCAATCAGAGTGAATGCAAGGTTTAAATCTGCTCCTCATATCCATCTGGGTGCCCCTTGCATTCACCAGCCCACAACTAGGGTCCTGGCACATAACAGCTGCCAAACCTGCCCCGGCTTTCAGGACCTGCTTAGTGTGCAATTCAGATTGACCAATTTGTTTCGGGAATATCCATTACAGGGGCAGAATTGCTGCCGTGACTGGGAGCCAGGTTAAACCACTGAGAGAAGTGTTTTCCATCTGCAGCCCCGGCACGGGGTAAGGGTGTGGTGAGAGGGCTGGGAGCCCATCCTGCATCCCGTCCCATGTGCCCTCTTCTGCTATGAGCACAGGACACTGCATGGTGGAAGGAGGGGCCAGGAGAGGAAACATTCCACTCATGTATCAGGAAATGTAAGCAAGGGTATACTTACCAACAGTGCTGCTTTCAAAAGACCAAGCTGTGCTACTCTGGGAGAGGTGTCCTGGAGGACCAGCTCTGCTGCCAGTGGGGACTGTTGTGCTTCTGCTGAGCTCAGCTGCTGTTACCTGATAGCATCTGAAGAGCTGGTTGGCTCTCACGTGTTGAGAGAGACAGATGCAAATACACACACCCCAACAATTCTCCACATATAGGCCCCCAACAGCAACTGGGAAACCAGGATAGCCTGGGGAGAACAGCATTGCTTACTCCCCCAAATGATTCTGAAGACCTCTTCCTCATCCATTCCCTGATACTGCCAGAAGCTCTGGCAAAGCTACCCTCTCTTCTGTTCACTAATAGGTTTCCTCCAGAACCTGTCATCCGAGGATCCCAAGCCTTTGTATGAGGTGCAAGGTGCCCACACTGGTGGCATGAGCTCAGCCTTTTGGGGTCAGGAGCATGAGTGCCATGAACCAGAGCAAGCTCCAGTTTGATGGATGAGGTTGACTTCTGTTGTACTTTGCAGCACATGTGAAAATGAATGCAGCAGGGTTTACACCTATCTTCAAGCAAACTGTTTTCTGAATGCCTGCTCACCTCGAAAGGTCAGCTCGTGTCGACCTCATAGGATTCTGTGCTGCAATATGCCCTTCCAGAACCTTGTGTGCACTGTCTTTCGGCAAGGGGCAGGACAAAATGTCTCCAGTGCACACATCATGAAGACCCCCAGGGCTTCAGGCCATGTAAGAGGAATGTTTCCTCTGTCCCTGGGACACATGGAGAGAGGGTGGGGTGAGGGTGGGGTGAGGGAAGGAGAAGGGAACCTGCTGGCACATTATGCTGTGCAAGATGTGCTTATTCATTGTAAACAAAGAATGGCAGGGCCTGAATTTCTATTGTCTCTACCCTGGCAATGGTGAAGCTCTCAAGCTCGGTGGAGATACCCTGCCACCCCAGGTGAGTGTTACTGCAATCAGGATCCAGCCTGCAGCAAATCATATTCCCTCCAACTTGCCTTCTGTGGTCTCAAATTCACCTTTCAATTTACACTGTAAATCAAGAGTAACCCAATTAAGGCAATGGGCACATACTAGCATAAAAGCTGTGTAAGTGGAAGGTGAATTGGATCCAGTGGCATTATGAGGATGTTATCTAATTATTTACTATGCTGTTAAGTAACAAGCGTTATCCATAGCAATACCAAACAGCAATTGGGTGTTGGTGAGACCCGCAGCTCTTTACTCTTAATATTTGTACATTCTACACTTCAGGAGAACAATTTAACTTTTTTTTAAGTAAGCATGTTTGTGCTCTCTCTTGAATACAAAAGATAGTTGTTATCCTATTCTGTTTCTCACAGATTTTTTTTTTTGTCTTCTCATTCCTTCTGGGGGGTGAGCACTCAGTTCTGAGGGTGGGCAAACTTTCTGAGAACCAACAGCACAAAGCCACTTATGACTTGAGAGAGTGTTAAGAAGCAGTGATGTCAGTTGATTGCCTGTGTCACACTGAGGATGAGTGGTGCCTTTCCTGGCATATTTTTGCTGCAGAGCAACAGTGTGTGGTGGTCACAGCCTGAATGAAAAGATGGCAAAGATGCAAGGACACGATAAATGGGGGTATATAGTTCAGGTTTCCTTCTTCTTCGTGATTACCTGCACCTCTGTGTCTTGCTGTGCTTGCAGCAGCACATCTTGATTCACCAATGGGCAGGGGACAGGATGTCCTAGGCAGTGAGATTGCAAGAACCACCTAATCTCCAAAGTGCTTGTGGGGGTGACCCCCATGGTGTGACAACAGGACACCTATGAAGGGGTTAGCCACTATCCTCATTGCCTGCAGGGTAAAAGCTCTGGCAGGGATAGAGGATCTGGCCCTGGGAATGGGGCCAGAGCACTGCAGAGCTGAGACTCAGGATTGTCCACATGGGACAGAATCGTAAATAAACATCAGTGGTTAACCCAGCAATGGTTTGTGTTCCCATGAGTGCATGCTAAGAGTGCTCATAGTCACTAGCAAAGGGTTGAATCACTCAAATGCTTTTAAAATCAAATGCTTTCTATAAGCATATAATTTCTTTGTTTTTTAACCTAGCAGTTTAGAGGGAAGCCTCTGAAATATCAGTGCCAGCCCCCTGGACAACTTAACCACATTTCTGCTGGGCATTCCCTTCCTAGACACCTGTCCTGCTGCCCAGCTGTGTACTAAGCTGGACAGAGGAACTGGTTTTGGTTAAAAATTAATCCAGATAACCACAGTGATTAGTTTCCAGTTGCATCAGCACCCTTCATGGAAGGACTGACGCCAGCTGCCCCAGTGCCTGGAGCAGAGTTGTGCCGCTTCTTGCCCCTTGTTCCCTAGGTGCCTGCACCTTGCAAGTGAAATGTTTTCCTCTGGGTGTCATGGACCTTCACATCTCCCCGAGACTGACTCTCACAGAAAGCATAAGGTCAAATTCATGCAGTGTTCCTGTTCCTTCATTGCCTTCCTGCATGTTTGTTTATAGAGAGCCTCGTTGTGTCAGTGTTTGTCCTCTGAAAACAAGAGAGAAGAAGTGATGGCACAGGCCACCGTGTTGCCACTCATGCTCTGTCTCCTCAGACTCATTGCATGAAGCTAACTGGGTCATTTGCTTTTGGTAGCAAGGTTGTTTTTCTTCCCCCTCAAGTAAAACTGGCTTTTATGTAAATAATTTTTGGACCAGCTGCACTGAACTAATTATCTGGGTCATTCAAATTTCTGCTTCTGGAAGTAATTATGGCCTTTGGGAGTATACTGTATAATACCGATTTATGATTGGAGACTGAGAGTCTTCCTTATCTGCATGAATACTGTAAAGCAAAGTTAGCAAATCTTCCTTACATCCTCAGGGCCGCAGAGCGCTCCTCTTCTGCGAGCAGAACTCCCATTCGGTCTAATAAGCATCTCCCTTCTCCCTTTACTCCACATGCATGTACTGAGGACTCTCAGTCTGGATATAATCAGCAGGCTCTGGTCTGCCATTTGGGACAGAGCTCCAGCATCTTTCTCCTTTTTTCTGCCTGAAGTTTTATACCCCATTACCTCTTAACTGGGGCATCAGTGAAAAACAAGGAGGAAACTACAGAGAGGGCAGGGATATGTGAAGGGATGAGTAATTGGGAAGACTGGGTTCGCTCACATCCGCTGAGGGAGGAATGAGTTTACACAAAGACACAGGTGTCCTAGATTTTGTTTGCTCTGAGACTGCAAGTCTGTAAGCTGCCTTACCTGTGCAGGATGGCTGTCCTGCACTGCTGGCAGAAAGGGGACTTTGGCAGGAAGAGGAGAGTGAGCGAATGAGAGGAGGCAGCAGTTAAGGCCACATCTTGTCTTGAAGGCACTCAGGGCTACTTTCTGCCCCAAAGGGGAGAGAGCAGCCTGGAGCAGCTTGGCAGTGCTGCATAATGAGGAGCACAGTGCTGCTGTACAGCCAACACTGATTTCTCTATCCCACAGCCAACTCCCACACTGAGCTCATTTATCTCTGATCCTCAGGCTTTCACTAAGAACAGGGACCACAGGACCAAAAACTTGGAGCTAAAATACAGCTGTGTAACACCAGGCCAGAAGAGGACATTAGCCTAAAGATACGGTCAAAATCAATTCACAGATTGGGCAGAAAGTGAATAAATGTCATCAGCTTTACTTTTTTAAAATTGTGATTATATGATTCATACAAAATATAAAAACAGTAGTCATACAGCATATTTGTATATCACTAGACATGAAGACAAAAATGAACAGAGACTCAGAGTACTTCAGGGTTTTTGAGCTCATCTTCATTTCACACCTGCACCTCTCAGCAAGCTCTGTCGTGACACAGACACTCCAACCATCCTTTATTCTTTTTTTCAATTAGTTTATCCCTTGATAACTGTATCCAATAGAAACAAACTATAAGGCAGTAAAATATGCCAAACTCCTGCAACCCCAATGCTCAGCTTTTTGTGTGTTGCAGCCTGCTATAGCCAGTGTCCAGCTTCATTCTCTCGGTGGAAGCATCAGCCCACTCTCCTGTGCTTCTTCTGAGCCCAGAGCAACAGGGTCCTGGCCGCAGATAAATACTCTTATGCATTTCTACAGTAAATACTATTAACTATAACAGCAAGAAATGATGCTTCACAGCTCAGAAAAATCACTGTTATTAGCTGTCCCATTTACATGCCACAGGTATCAAAGAAGAAATTAAATTAAAACCTGGTATGAGATGATCAGAAATGGATAACATTTTTTAACTAAAATTTTCTTTTTTCTAGCAGGCCATGATTAGATGGGATGAAAAATTTAAATTTCTTAATTACAAAGTTACACTTTGTGCTTACTGACTGAGTTTTCCTGAACTTTTAGTCTTACAAAAGTAACCACATTAAAAAAATCCAATGTCTGATGCGATCACTTGGGAAGCAGCTTTTGTATTTTCAAATTCGAAACTACTTTTTGTAAAGAATCTTTCCTTTAATGTGCAGCTAAGCAAGTATCAAAACACTTGATAATGTTTTAAACAAAAGTGAAACCACAATGTAAATCAAGTAACAAGAAACCACATCTGATCCAAACTGAATATAAGTGACTTTTTGACTCACCAGTGTTTGGTTTTTTTTTCTTTTCAGCATGATTGAAACCACCTCCTCTCTTGCTTTCTCCTGATTTTTTTGCGATTGGCAGTAAGCCAAAATCTCATTTGCCTAGATGTAGAAGGCATCATTAGTCATCAGCATGGTTAGATGGGGAATAGCTGGAAAGTTAGGTGCTCCAGAGATCAGTATTAGACCCGATCTTATTTAACGTTCTCACTAATGATATGAGATGATATCCGTACTCTATATTATTTGTATTCATTGATGGCACTCAGATTCAGAGGGGTTGTGAACCCCAGTGGGAAGAATGGGAGATTGAATAAATGGACAGAAGATTAATAGCCTTTCAAATTGATCCAATTAAGGGTCTTCATTTAAAAAAATGCTAGTTAATAGAGCTGAACAAAATATCCCCATATGCCGATGTTAGCAAAAAAAAAAAAAGACTCACCAATGGTGCTCAAAAAAATAGTGGATGCTGAGTGGCCAGCATCCTGGAAAGGAGCATTACTGGAAAGGAGCCTGGAGTGCAGTGTAAAGGCAAAATGCATCTCACCAGTTTGGGCTGAACAATTACTACAAATTATTTCAAAAAGAAGACAGGCTTATGGGAAAAAAGTCCATCAAAGGCTTTCACACTTACAGTTCCTGACATAAGCACCAGCTCAGGAGGTATCTACAGACTGCCAGATGCCATCGGGAAAAGCTCTTATTTTTTCATTTACCCTTTCCATGTACTTCTTCAATTCATCTGGTGCTGGCCATTGTTAGGAATGCTCTCATAAGATCCTTCTGGATTAGTCTGATAGGACTGCTTTTATTTCCCCTCTGAACCTCCCTGTTTCCTGCAAGCTTAGGGTTCCTCTTCAACAGGGGATCAGTAAAATGATGCTGAGATGGGCAGCCCAATACAAAAGAGAAGCAGGACAAGAGACGATGGAAGCACATGGATGAAGTAATCTGTGGCCAGCAGCAGGACAAACTGCAGAAGAAAATTTTTAACCCTGGGAACTGCCAGTGCTGGAGGAAGAAATTATATGTTCAGACCATTCTGGAATCCTGTAAAAGTGGAAGTGATATTTTGTTGGCTGCTGTACGGGCAATGCAACTTCTACTACAGCAAGTAACCGACAAATGGGTTTAGTAGGTCTTCTCCATATTTAACCTCTCCAGTAGTTGTCTTCTACCTTTGATCTTGCTAGAAATCAATGAGCTCACCTAATCAATGAAGAACAGTGCATATAGATTGAAGGCAGCACTATGTGATTCTTTGAAGCTCCCAAATGTCAACTGAAACATCGTAAAAACTTTTCCTAGAGTATTTATTGGCTCATCATTTATAATGAGACTGGTACAGAGAGTCAAAGACACAGATCATAATGTCTGCAAACAGATGTGTTTGGAGCACTTATGTAAGTCCTGTGGTAGGGCGTGAGTCAATATTTCTTATGGATACATAATTGATAGCTGAGAACAAGGATCAATTTTCCAGTAAGCATGGGAAGAGTGCCCGCTCACCTTTCCATGGTTTTCATGCCTCCAGGATTGCTTCAGCTTTAAACAACAATCTAATGAGGGCTTTTTCCTCACTTTTTAATTTTTAATTCTTAGTTACTTCCACATATCCTCCTCTTTCCGTCTCTGGCATTTAAAGCAAACCAAAACCTTTTCCTCTCAAAATAGGTGCTCTGATTTTTCCCCCAAGCTGTGACCACTTAATAGCCTTGTGTGCCTCTGATGGTCACCCCTCCATCTCCTTCCCAGAAGCTGACCCAATGCCACCATGAGCACTGCCTGAAAGGAAACTCCTTAAGAGATGTCCCTAAATCAGCACCAATGTCCCCACTCAATGGCAGGGCAGATACACCCTGGGTGACATGTTGTGTGGTGGCAGAAGGCACTGAAGTGCTCTCTGGGGCCCAGACAAGGTGTCCTCCTGGTGGGAACATAGTTTGCTCAGACAGCCTATTTGTACCTGGGACTGGTAAACAGAAACAAAGAAGAAAATTAGTCACTGAAGAGATGAGAACATGTTCTTAACCAAAACCATCACACTGTTTTGCACTTGCCTATTTTGTGTGGAGATGTGATGTTCTTTAATGGCTGGGTCTAACCAATGCCAGCACTACTGGGATGCCCTTTGATGCCAAGCCCCATTACAGATTAGTAGGTTTCAAACCAACGTTACTACTAATATTATACAAACACCATGTATAGGGCACAAGGAAGGGCCAGAGAGGGTACATCACTTAAAGCAGTTTGGTGTGAACAGAGAGGGTTCTTACAGGCTACAACATGCACCACTGATGAGACTGGGCAGCGAGAACCGCATTTGTACATGACTGGTTTTCATGCCAGCTTGTCCTCCTACATTTAGCCCTTTCCTTACAGCAAAGAGTGGGCCATGCCCCAGAAAATGTAAGCAGCCCTGTCTGAATAGAAGGCTTTTGCTACAGCCAAACTCAGCAGAAGCAAGAGTGCAAGAGGGTCTGGACTGGCATGCACCGATGAGATTGTTTGGGCAGCGATATCTGCAGCCCTGCAGCTTCTGCCTGCCCTTCTGCCAAGCATCATTGCCCTTGTGAAAAATGAGGTCTACCCTTTTGTTAGGATTTGAAAGTTTAATAATAGACAGTAGGGGACAAAGACAACAAAGCAAAAGTAACAGTGCTGGGTGCTTGGCATTCAGCCAAAAAACACACCTGCTATGGACAGAGACACTTTTAAAATACCCTTTCTATTGCATCAGCCTAATGCATAATTAAACTTTTCCAAAAACTAAGCTTTATTTCCAAAAACTGTTTTATAGTTTCCAAAAACTATTAAATTATAATTTAAACTATTCTAAGAACTGTGTAGTTCGGGTCCGCCTTTTTAGAGCATGTGTAGTTTTTTTGGTTGTGGTTTTAGTTAGTTTTGTTATTTTTTCTAGGTGGTAGTCTTTACAGTCGACAAGTGCTGATAGTTGAGATGTCAGTGACAGAGTCCTTTAGTACACTGCTTGTGGGATTTTATCCAATCCAGCAGACAGTTCAAGCATTCTACATTAACTATATTAGTTATTTCACTATTATGTTTTAAGACTAGCTAGTAACAGAAAGAAAGGCGTAAGTTATCATTACATAGCTATATATTCACAGCAAGGCTATTTTTGTAAAATTAAAATCATACACATAGTATCTATTCTAATATTTGCGAAAAGCCAATATTATGATATGTATTTATCACACCCTGACACTGTTAACACCAGTCCCACTGCTGCTCTTTCAGCTCCACAAACTCATCCTCCTCAGAAATTTGCGCATGCAGGGTGAATCTGGGTGGCTGCAGTGTAAGCACAGGAGCTGCTATGTGGATGCTATCGTGGGGTTGGTACCTCCTTGCACAGGGCTGGGGACATCTGAGGGCTGAGACATTCCACACCCCTGCATCAGGATCTACTAAGGCCTGTGCACACCAGAGTCCCACAGTGCTTTTCTTCAGGGAAATCCTTCTGTCTTTTTCCACTGCAGACTCTGCACTGCATGTGCAGAAGTTCCACTCCTAACAGCGGGAATTGTGACAAAGATTTGCAAGGACAGAAAGGAGAGTTTTGCCTCCCCATGTACTGCATCCACCACTCCGGCTTCAGTTCTTCTGCAACCAACACTGGGAACAGTTTCCAAATTACAGGAGATCCCCAGATTGCTTAAAACTAGCAGTAGGTCTTTATCATCACTAATCTTTCATAAGTCTTAAGCCTAAAATAAATGGTGTGGCAGTTCTGAATGTCAGGAATCATGACCGTAGCACTTTTGTTCACAGACATTGTATATGTGTTTTTGGGAATGCAGTTGGCAAACCCCCCTATTATTTGTTCTGGCTGCACATTGTTTATAATTTTCTTCCTGTTTTTGAAAACAGAAATTATTGTCTCAGTGACTAGATAGAATATTTCTCTTACAAAAGAAAGCATTGGTTGAAGAGAAGCACTTTCATAATTTTATTTTATTTTTTTCTTAGAGCAAAGAAGAATAAGAGAGATTTCTGGGACCTTCCACATTAATATTTTATGAACTACCTGAGAAGAGGTTTCAACAACAAATGGCTGAAAATGGAAGATAATGTGGTGTGATGCACTAAATGCACCCTGGGAGTGAGTTAGTTCATACTGTCTCTTCCACCCATCCATTACAAACCAGGTAGGGCCAGCTCCTAACAGCCAGAGTCTCTGCAGCCAGTAGGAGGCATTATTGAAGCCACCCACAAAACAAAACAATTGGCTCAGTCACTGGCCCTCCAGAATTGGAGTAAATTTAGCGGCAAGGCTGAATCCTTATGGAGTGAACTGCAATTACTCATGGGAGTGAGCACATCAAAGCTGCCAAGACTCCCAGCATGAGTGAGGGCTGACCACAGGAGCAGGTGCTGCAGATCCAGGAGGAATGAGTCCATCAGGGACCCTCAGCATTGCACAAGTACCCCTTTCCTCCAGAAGTGCTTGGAAGAGCTACTGGAACAAACTGAAAGCCAGGGCAAAAGGTTTTGTGAGTTACCAAAGTAATTCTCTGGATCCATTGTTAAATCAGAATTATAGCAGTATTAAAATATAACGAGGCTTTACAAAGTGAAAATATAGAGGACTTTGTTGATCAGTCTGTACTTGTTTTTATTGTAAGACCTTGTTGCATCCTGTGAGGACAGATAGGAGCAGGTGGAAATTCTCCAGCTTCTAAAGCTGCCAAGGGAGTAGCTGAAGGAAGTCTCCTGTCAGGTTTATTTTTTTTTTTTTTTTCTGAAATATTTCACTCTTCTAATATGACTTTAGCTTATGCACCTAAGGACTTACCCAGGTTACATTCCTTATGCCCAAACTTCTCCTAAGGACATAGCTTACCATCATCGTTACTGTCCATTGCATTGACACTGACAGTAGGCACTGTGGCTGCTATTGTCACCTATCACAGTATTGTGACATATCATCTATCATGATACACCAACCACTTTCTCAGGGAAGCTGAAGTGTCCAGAATGCCATGTTCTCACTGAGATCTGCCCACAGCAGCTGGCATCAGAATGGCAGCTGAATGCCACCAACATTGACAACATTTTGTTGCTGCTGTTGTTAATTAAAAGCCTGAAACATTTAAAGGCAATCTGAGAGCAAACAGTGTAGGTTTGCACCAAATCACAAGTGTAACTCATCAGTGTAACAAGCCAAGAAATATGCATTTGTAGAGCAAAGTTTTACAGCACATAATCCTTGTCTGGTTTCCTGATGTCAGAAGGGAAGGGCATGGGCATTCCCATCTTTAGTTTGTGCCCAGATGGCAAGGCATGGCAGCTCATCCACAACAGCCATTAAAAGAGGCTCTTTCACCTGCTGTGCCAGGGCATCAGCTCTGGCCATAAAATCAGCCAAGCTCAATCTGCGCCCTCAGCGGATGGGAACTCTTGCCACTTCAATAAAGCCAAAGGACAAGGCAGTTTTGCATGAGATGAGAATCCACCTCCCTTCACCTTCCAATTTATTACAACGATTTTGGATTACAACAAAAGGAAATCCCCATAGTCAGAGGGGAAATGCTTTCTTCTGTATCTCTTCCACTGCCAGTGGGCACTAACAGCTCTCTGGCCAGACAGAAAGGTAGTAATTTAAATGAAAAATACCTGTGATAATGATGTTCGAGTTTGCAGGCTCTGTTCTCCAGTGCTGACAGAAGAATTGTAGATTGTATATAGTCAGAACCAAGGACCAACTGCACTGGGTTTTGCCAGGGATTTCCTGGTGCTTCCCACAGAGGAGCAGCTCTGGGGAGGTGGCTCAGCTTGCAGTGAGACTGTACACCAAATGTCTTCTCCCACCCTTTTCACCAGGTGCTCCAGTTGCACAGAAAAGTTGGGTGAAGAGCAACCCCAGTCCCCAATAAGACTGATGCATCCAAATAGGCCAAGAGAGAGGAAAAATTTGACATCTCTCCCCTCTTGAATGGCCAGAGGTGGAAGGCAGAAGTTGCTGTAGATATCAGGTGAATTATGGTTTCAAAGGAAGTTCATGGGAAGGTCACAGAGCAAAATCAGATGTTATTTCAACCACAAAGAGAGATGAAGAGGAGTCAGCATTTCTTTCCTCAACTTTTTGCTTCTTCACAAATGCAGAAACCATTATGTCATTTTTTAATCTTTTTTTTCCTGGTTGTTGTTACAGTAAATCCCCAAGACCAAAACTTTGGAAAAAACCCACTCTGCCTCTTGGGAAATTTCCATGGCAATCATTCCTTCAATTTTCCTGTGCTGTTGGCCATGGTTTGAGGTGACATCCACCCTGGTGGCAGTGGTGTGGCCCTCGCCTTCTTCATCTCAATTCTGATTGTAAAGCCACATCAAGCAAACCCGAAGACCAGCAGCTTCCGTGAAAATACTCCCACTGACTTCAGAGGACTTTGGATCCAGCCTCACACAGTGGTCAAAAACCAGACATACTGGAGCAACCAAAGCAACTCTTGCTCACAGCTGCAGCTGCAGGCACACATAAAGGACAGTGGAATCACATGCCTAACGCATTTCAACTCAGTTTGCACCGAAAAATACTTACCCTCATGGGTGCAGGTGTTGTACCTTCAGATAGCCATTTGCATAGAAATACACATACATGTATGTGTATATCTGTTATGGAAATCTTGAGATTCATATTACCAAAATACGGGTCTAAGGCAGCTATTGTACCTTGCAAAAGATCCTCATAATAATGTTTTCATGGTGGTGTTGTTCAGAGAAGCTGGTGGGATGACAGCCTGAAGCAGAGATAGTGAAGAGCTTCACAGCGACCTGGTGACTCAAAAGCAGACCCTGCCCATGCCAGCTGCACAGACCGTGGAGTCACACCACTACATGCCAACTGCTGGTGGAGACTCTGTTCTCCATCAAAGCGGCTGCTTTGGGGCCCTTACCTCTGGATGTGGCTATAACTCAGCCTAGAGGACATATTCCATGCAGGAAAGCTACTTAGTGTGTGACAGTGAAGGGCGTTGTATCCTAAAAATGCTGCAAGCCCCTCTGCAAAAAGCAAAAAGTACACATTCATCAACTACACCCACACCTGTAATTTTGAAAGATTTAAAAGGGAAGAATTAAAGTCAACTGGGAGATATGTTCATTCTGACTCTGTTATGGAAGAAGTGGCAGTAGCTCCAAAGCAGGTTTTATACTGAGAAATTTGGCTTAGCATTCTGAAGCACAAAAATGAATTTTTTTTTTTTTTTTTTTAAATCTATTTATTTTGAGGATAGAAAGTTCTCTTTGATTTTTCAGGGAACTATCAGAGGTCCCTTTGGTCACCGGCAAGTAGAAAATGAAACAAATATTAAATACCAGCCACTCTTTCACTCTCTCACTCTGATGCAAAACCAGGGTGTATTTAAAGCACTTGCCTGGGCTATAGCCATGCTCCAGGAAACTTTATGCAGGGTTGTTCTGCTTGGAGGAAAATATCAGGCTGGGGTTTAGGTCTGCATTACAGTGTAATTGTAGGGAATGAGATACGAGCATTGCATCATTGCATATTCTGGAATTTATGAAGGGAGGGAAAAAGAAGACAGTAAACACGATGTGAAAAGACTAGGGTGTGTTAAATGTTTTCATGAACATTTTTTCACTGTGGTGTGCTGTTTCTAGTATGCAAGCACTACCAGATATTACCAATAATGTTACAAAGCAGTTTCTCTTTCCCTGTTTTATTGTCCAAAGTAGCGGTTTTATCCATTTCTTTCACATCACTTTGAGGCGGAAATCTTCCATCCTGTGTCTACCAAGTTTTGCTGCTTTTGTTTGTTTCTAAGTACTGGTAAAATTACTTCATCTTTCAAATATGACATAGGATGACTGAACAGAGCATTTTTCTTCCTGGCTGGTAACATCTCCTCATAAGAGACGCTTGTGTCTCAGGAAATGGGGAGTGCTGACAGATATCTCCACCAGTAAGTTTACACTTCAGTACAGAAAATTTGTTCTCTTCAAATACATCAGTGGTTAGGAGTTCTCAAAGAATTAGCTTGAGGAAGAGGGGGTTTTGGTATGATTTTTGATCCAGATTATTTTCCTAGTCTGTTTTCCTAGGAGAGGTGGGAAACATCAACCCAGCCATGAAGTCCAGACAAGAAGTCAGGAGACAAGTCTGTTCCCAGCTGCTACAAGTCGCTGTGTGAACCTGGCAAAGTCAATTAACCTCCCTACTAAATTTTTGTCTGTAAAATTGCAGATGCTTTTAAAAATTAGTGACTGAGTCAAACTCCAGGCACATTCATGGAGAGACAAGTGTTGGTTTCAAGATCAGGCTTATAAGTCTCACAGGTGTGCCGAGACGTGAGTCAATAGCTTTTGTAAAGATCTCTGAGGTTCTCAAATGCAGGATGATCTGAGCAGGTAAAAAATTTCAGTGACAACTTCTAATGAATGCATACCTATTAATTCTACCCCCTCCCCTCCCTTTCTCATGTCAAAGTAGCAATAAGAATGAGATTTAAAGTATTTATTGAGTGGTTGAGAAAATCAACCTTTGACTCTGTGCCTTAGAGCAGTGCCTGGGGCAGGCAGTAATTGTGGAGAAAGGCACTGATAGCATGTCTTCTTATTGCTTAAGAAAAGTGCTTTTCCAATTTGTTTTGTTCACTGCATTGTTGTACCAGACTCAAGATTCACAGCTATAAATACAGTGAGCTATATATAAATACACATACATACACAGAGGCTGTGACTCAGACACATTACCAGCACACTATAGCCCAAGACAGTACAACTGAAAAAACAAGGAAAAAATGGGAGTTCGTAATTTTTAATAAATAGAGCCTGATCCCAAAAACCCTTTTACAGGGCTTGTTCATATGAGCATTCAAACCTACTGAGAATAGAGTGGCTCATAAGCAAAGAAATTTGCACCAGACCTGTAAATTGAATTGTATATTCAGCAGGGTTTAGAGTTGCATATCATATTGATTTTTCAAGATAAGAGCAGGGACTGAGATTGTAGATATTGTATTCAGATTTTCAGACCTGAAAAGTTTTGTTATTTATTGATTGATGGGAATCTCCCAGTGTGCAGTGATTGCATTTGTACTACAGACCCGCTCAATCTGTCTACAGTCCTTCAACTGAGATTGAAAAATTTGGTGGGGTTTTCTGCACCTTGAAGAATTCCAGAGAATTTGGAAATCCTCACTGAATTGCCCAAAGGGAAATGGATCTCTGTCTCATCCATCATGCCATGGGGTGGGCTGGTGGATGCACTCCAAGTTCTTTTGAATCTCCACATGGGGTCATATGTAATTTTTCCTTTTCCTGACTTGTTTTAGGTTAATTTCTATAGTTAGGGACTTGGTGCACGCATTTGTGATTATACATCTATATACACCATCATCCCCCAGTATATAATTAAAACCCACAGCATATAATTAAATGGTTTTTTACCCTGTGTCTCACAATAAATGTGAGAATAGCAACAGGAGATGGACATTAAGAACTATAAATACATTCAAAATAAACCAATTTAACAATATGAATGCATTCCTGAAGCCATACTCCAAACCTTGCAGTTAAAGTGTCCCACAAGACACAGTGAGCCAGATCCACCATTTGACAAAGTTTCTGAAATGCATGCAGATTTTTACAACTTTCCATTACAATATTCCAAACATTACTGTGATCTTAATTTCAAAATAAGCAAATGGAGTTGCTCATCTCGCCCCTCAAAACGCTGTTTAGGAGAAGCAGAACTTACTGTATAACAAACAACAGGGATAAAGTCAATCAATAACACCTCTCTTCTGCCCACTTTGAGAGCCCTCAGATATATGTTGTCAACTGAAGTTACAAATAGATGTTTCTGACAGAAAAAAATCTGGCTTTCAAGTGCAGCAAAGAGGCTTAGATTCTGTTCTCAGTGAATAAGGAATGGCTTCATTGACTATAGATAGCATCAAGACATTAAGGTCAATAGATTTTTTTCCTAGTTTTCCTTAGTACAGTGTATTGCAAAATTTGGCCTTACTTTTCTGTATTCCAAGTTATTCCTGAATTCTTCAGCAACAACAACAAAAATATATCTTTATTTCTTTTTCAAATCTATTTTCAGTACAACTCTGAATGAGCAAGAGAAGCAGTTGGCTAATACCAGCTCTCATTTCTGAGGTGAGGTAGACACAAAACATGCAGTGTAGTGAAGAACCACTCAGCAAAGAATCACTCTGCCAAAGAGCAAAGAAAATAAGAAAATCTGTAAAATTTGGCGACCACTGTCTTGGAGAACATGTTAGATGTCAAAATGGAATATGTGGGGTTTTTTCAATATGTTTGGAGACCACATGAAGCCTTCTGACAGGCCTTTCAAGCAGCATGGCCACGAAACCATAGTGTGCCTATGTTGAATGTATAGGCCACAGTGCAATGTGATCATCACAGCATTGCCATAGCCTCTCTGACTGATCATGTTACTGCAGTGGCTTACAAGCCATAAGTGCAATGTCTGTAAGGTCCAAATGGTAGCATGCAGGCTGTGCTGACTGCCTGGAATGACTTGCCTTTTCTGAAGACCTCAGAGAGCTTCAGGCTGAGTACAGCCAAGCCCTCTTTTCCCAACCCTTTGCTCCTCATGAGAAGAACAACCTAAGAATTTGGCATGATATTTCTATTGTCACTGTATTGGCCTCTGTCTATTTCTAATTTATGAGCAGATTTATGAGCCATAGGCTAAGAATGCTCTCATGGGTGAAAGTCATCATTCAACAGTGTCTCATGCATGAGAATAAAAATCAGACCTTCATTGGTTTTGAACTGAGACTCTAGAACCAGCTACAGCACTGAGGAATTGAATAACATATCAAAAGTGTAAGTCTGGGTGATACTGAAATAAGTGATACTCTCTGGCTTGATAGATATATTAGAGGAGGTGAATCTTTTCCTATTTCTTCCTACTTTTCTCTGTCTTGACAAATGCATGGCGAGAGAGAACCCATGTTGCTTAGCAACTCCTTAGGATGCAGAAAGAAATCAGTCAATACAATCCTGAATTAAAGCTGCAATGACCCACAAAAAATTTTTCTAGAGAAAAACAAGAATAGCTATATATTCTGTCTTTTTCCTGAAGTCACATTAGCTCATGAGCCAAACTCTTTAAAATCAAGAATGATGGAAAAAGATATGTCTTTCTGAGGTGGGAGAAGGGTGCTTATTTATTGCTGGGATCTCAAGAGAAGGATCTCATTTTGAATTCTAACAATGTTGGTTATTTTAGTTAAGGTTGAGAGTGGATTGTGCCATTTTGACACATGAATCACTTGTGAGCCAATCATGATTTCCATCATGGGAGACTTTGGATTAATTCCTCCCCTTGTTTGAATTGTCATTGATTACATTGGTATTACATTCAGAGGAGCTGAATCAACTGTTGTGGCACCAATAGAAAGAAAGACATGATTGCTATTGCACATGAGGATTTGCATATAGTTGGCAGCAGAGCACTTGCATCAAACCTTCAATTACTGAGCTAAAGTATAGTCCTCTTAGCCCATGAGTGAGCATACAAGTCACAGAGTCCTGTTTCTGGCACCGGATGGTAGGCTGTGCATTTTCAGGATGTGTTTATTCACCGTCAATCCTGCAAAAATCAACAAGATTATCAGGGTTTGTGAGCATTCCCACCAATGCTAAACAGGTTTCTGAGTATTCAAAACCAGTAATAAACATGACTTCCTGAAGTCCAAGAGAGATAAATTTAGCTCCTTTACTCATAATAGTATTTCTATACTCATTTATTTGTTTTAACTGTTTGAGCAGAACTCATCTGAATTTTCAGTAATGCAGCATTTGGTTGAACTCATCAAATAACAGAGAAAAGCAAGTACATGAGGAAACAGTGGCTGTTTTCATACAACAAATTGCAAAGCACAGGCTGACTTAGCAGTCACTCTTTGGAAATTGCAACATGCAAGAACAATTAAGAGAAACCAGTCTCATCATCACTTTTCAGACCAGCTATTGCTTCCTGTTTGCCAAAAGAAACAGATAGGAGAGAGCTTTCCCTCTCCTTTTTCTCTTTGGTAAAGTATTAAGATTAATAAAATCACTGCTACTACAATAATGCTTGTGTCTCTAGTTGCATTATAATATATTAGTTTCTCTTATGGTTTCCTGTTCCTTCCAGAGACAGTCCCAGTGTTAAGGTTGTTTTAAGCAGCCTCATTGGCTTCAAGGAGTGCTGGGGCCACTTTGGCTCGATCAGCAGAGATCCAACCCCTGAATATGATTCCAGAGCCAGAGCTGGGTCACAGGGATGGACCCTGTGCACTTTGCAAGACTGTTTTGAAATCTATAAAAGAATCTGCAGAGTTATATGGCCATGTAGACCAGATTATGCCTGCCTAGCATAAGCTCCCCCAGACCCCTTGCTTTGCCTTGCCTTTGGTGCTGTAGAGGCCCACAGAAGTTGGTTTCAGTGGCGCGGAGGATTGTGGTGGTTGTCACAGTTTAGGAGCACCTTGTATGCGGAATTGTATTGAATGTCCCATGACCATATTATGTTTGTCTTCTTTATTCACACTTTTCTTTCCTGTGACTTTTACTTGTGTTAGCTGTGAAGGTCACATATTGACACATATGACAATCAGGCACAGGCTATACATGGTGTTAAAACGGTTTATACTATATTATAGTACATCTGTCCTGTTTATATCACATGTAGAATTACAATATTTAGAAAGGTTCCTTCTGCTCTGTGTGCAAGCTATTCAGCTGTCGTGGGAAAGGTGGTCCAGTGCTGATCAGCGCAGGGGTGCCATGACCTTCCTAAACAGAGCGTCCCCCAGGGAGCAGCCTTTCTAGAAGTATTGGCAAAGGCCTCCTTGAGCGACAGTGATTTCAGCAAGTTCAATTCCTCACCTGTAGGTGATTCCAGCTCTTGTGATTCTGCTCTTTTGTGAAATCACCCAAGGCAAACTCGGGGATAGACAGACAGACGGCTCATATGGCAGTTCCACAGAGGTAGCTTTTATTGTCCAGCACCCTGCGAAGGGGAGGCCAGGGATGAGACCAGCTGGTCTCGGATGAGACCAGGATGTCAGGGATGGATACATGGGTTTATATAGGAAAACCAGGCGGTGGGGTGGAAACTGATTAGCCAACAGGGAATGGGCTATTAGCATGGGAGAAGTGAGGCGTGTTGGGAACTCACCATGACCTAAGATTGCTTATCTCTGATTTCTCCAGGGGACAGCAAACAACTTCTGATTGGAGGGCTCACAGTCCTCCACATTCATCTGTAGTTATTCAGCTGTGGACAACACAGAAATATATTATTATGTTAATGGAAATATTGTGTGATCTACCTTTAGAGAAATATTTTCTTTTTGGTATCAAGAAATATTATAATAGTTCTGCAAGAGGAGTGAGATATTTCAGTCTGTTTCCATGTTTACAGACCTTTCCAGGCCTGTAAGCATAAAAAGGTGCCTTTCCCATCAGTTCTTGAGGCAGATACACAAGGGAGACAATTCCTTGCAATATCATAAATTTTCCCAGGTTAAAAAGTTGAGCTTTTACAGCAATTGTTTCTGCTTTTGATAAAACTACTGATTCACTCTGCTCTACTTGTCTCCATGCTGTATAGATAAAATAGTCCTGTTCTTAATGAAGCAAACTTATTAGGATTGCAAACAAATGGAGTATGGTTTTGGTCATATAACTTTAAGACTTTCCTGCTTTTTAGCCCTTTGGAGCAATTACTGTTCACAGTGACTGCAATGTGTAAACTCCTTCCCCATGTGAGCTCAGCACAAAGCACTCCATAGCAGTCAGGCTGCTGTCCTCCAGGTGACTCTGCATGCCAGGCAGTGAGAGCACTGCCAGTCAAAACTCTGTGCACTTTGGGAGCAGTAATGGTCACCCAAACAATAAGGGCCTTGGGGTACACACTGTTAACAACACGTGCAGTGTGCCAGCAGCACTGTGTCGGACATTCTTGGGGTGATCTGATGAGGGAGAGATGCCTTTGGTGCGTCACTTCATGGTGTTGGGGGTTTGGAGATTTTCGCTGGTGTACATTGAAACTGGCAGAGGATCGAGGGCCAAACAAATACATCAGGGAGTTGCCTTTAATACACTGAAAATGTGTGGTGTAATCATACCCTGGAAAGCATAAGAGTCACCCTGTAATCCAGCCTTCTCTTCAGTGGAGAAAACAGGCTCTGGTTCTCCAGGGATGTTGACTCACCTGCTTCCCTGGACAGCCTTGTTCCAGTGCTTGGCAACCCAGGAAGTTACAGTATTGTTTCCGTGGGATCTGCATTCTCACCTACACAAACACATGCACACACACTGCTTCACAGCAGGGCCAGGGTGTCCATGCAGCTTTTTGTTCCCAGCCAAATAGGTGTTCTGCAACCCTTCTCAGGACAGACTGGTGTGGGCGTCCTGCTTACCCTGGGATTTTCCAAGGGATGCATGGGGACGTGTTTCCCTTCTTGAAACTACTTCACATCACCTTCAAGGCTGCATGGAGTTAAGCTGAGGGAAACACTCGCAGCTTGGGGGGACACCATACTAGAATCCCTGTCTGTGTTTCCTCAGCTTTCCCTTCACAATTAGGGCAGGAGGTGTAAGGAAAGAGAGATCAGAGGTTGCAAATCAGCCAGTGAGCTAGGATGGTTTTCCTTTATTGGTGCTGAAATGAATGATGCTTAGTCTTCTAGTTAATTTGAAGGGGCCACATCTGGAAGTGTTTTATATGGCCTCAGCCTCTGTGGTGATTTGCCTGAGTAAACACCTCAAGATTTAGCCAATACAGAAAGTGCCCTGCATAGCTCATTAAGAACCTAATCGCTTCCCTCTGGGTCAAATTCAAGTGGCTATTAAAATCAATGTATTTATTTGCAGCAAAAAGTGCTAAAGAGGTAGTAAGATGTATAGGAAACATGTTCTGGGAAAATAGCATGGTGGTAACAGTATAAGAAAGAACCTGAGTTGGTTTAGATGCATCCTAATCCCCTGCTGCTATTAGGTGTTGGAATTTCTGCACCAGGGAAGAGGGAACGTGAAGGGTGTCAGCTAGAGGAATGATGAAAATATCTCACAGTCAAGTGACAAGAAGCCTGTGGCACATCAAATAGCAGAGAAGGACTATGCAGATAACAGCTGGCTGACAGAGGAACCGTTTCCTCTGATTGGAGGCTGTCTCCAAGGAACATGGACTGACTCTTTGCTTACTGACCTTGAAAATGGAAATAATTTCAGAGGAAGCTTTCTCCCATTTGCAGAAGTTTAAGCACATTTGTTTCTATCAAACGAATTAGAATACATGTTGCCGTGACATCACAGGGAAAGGATCATTCCTCATTTATCAGTGCGTCTGTTTTGGTATAAATTACAGAGCTGCTTTTAAAAATTGTTTTTAATTGTGACTTTCCCTTGTGTAAAAAATGTTGATTGTGAGAAACCAGGGGAGGGAGTATCCTCTGGGCATATGTCATCTCTTACCCAATGGCTGAGGATGTGCTGGGAGCTGGGATGGAAGGATGCATTTCACAAGAAAAAAATTCAGTTGCAGGAGAATACGAGGACATCCTTGCTTGGCACTCTGCCTTGCTCATGTAAACATGTTTCAAACACAAGTAACTATCTCCCTACATAGCCATCTTCAGCCTCCCTTCCCCCTTGCTAACAAATCTTAACTCTTCCCAGAACGAATTACTAGTTTCCTGAACAGTGAACTTTTCTGTTGCAAAGTCAACAAAGTCTTGCAGGAATTCTTGGAAAATCTCCAGAGACGTGCAGAAAGAAGGCAGTAATTTGTTGTCTATCATGGCATGCTTTCAGACCCCAGAGAGGCTACTGGGAGCTGAGAGCACTCTGCATGTCAGCAAGCCAGAGCTCTGCTGCAGATTTTCTCAGCATCATAGAGCTGGGTCATTTTAATTTACTGGCTTATTCTTTATATTCTCATTTTAGTGCTAGCTATCACTGCAAGAAGAAGGCAAGGTGATTGAAACATCCAGTTTGGTTTATAAAGCTGAACTGCTGTCCTCCACTGATGGGGAGGTCACCTTGCAGGTACTATAGGGTAGAAATGGGCACATACTGCTGACTAGCTGCTGGCTCGGCAGGTTTATACTCTAATTTCCCCCATGGTAATTTTCCTCGTTGCTGTATCAAGCAGGATTTGCAGATCCACCAGCAAGGTTCTGATGTTGGACCAGCTGCAATGCAGAGGCTGAAAACAGCTTTAGCCAAATTTGTTCAGCCTGGGGTACAAAGCGGATGTGGAGGACTGGCTCCATTTCTTGATGAATGTCTCCACTGCAGTTGCTGGTCAAGAAAAACCATTAAGTCTGGCTTCTGTTACCATCAGGAAAATAGATTTAGTGGTATAGGCAAACTAGGTTTTACTTCCACTTGGTCATTTTGTTTCAAGGAGAAATGAAGCTGACCATGCCTATTGACTTGCTTCTTTTCTGCTCCTATCCTGCAGGCCACATTTAGGCAGTATTTCCAGATCTAACTCCCTCTTTTTTTCGCATGGAGTTACCTGCTCCATTTTTGCTGCACAGCATTGAAATCACCATGATATCCCCAGTCTGGGGCATCCAAATTCCAATCTCTCATCTAGAGGGGTTTATTTTTGCTGTAAACCACCTGAGGGTGAAAGGTACCATGCAGGGGACAAGCTGCAGCACTAGGGAACTAAGGGAATCGGAGCTTTGGGAGAGCTACTGAAAGCAGGGAGCACCCACAAAACAGGTCTGCTTCTGATGCTCCCAGGGCAGCTGAGAGAGGGAAGGAAGGTCCAGCTTAGCTACAGCAGCCTCATCTGTGCACTAGGAACACTGGAGAAGGAAAGGCTCAGCCAGTGCTGGGAGATGATGGATTGGCTGCTTCATGTGTCAGCCACTGCCTGCTCCATGCAACGCTGGGGTCTCTTCACCACCCTGCCCTGGCAGGCTGCCAGCAGACAAGGTGGGGGCAGAAGTGGGGAGAGGAACACACCACTGTGGGGTAGGATGTGTATAAATAGTGCCTGTTTGGGAGGCCAGGTGTGTCCGTCCAACTCGAGCCAAACATAACAGGAGGCAGCAAGGAGTGCGTCTTCCTCTCCAGACCTGGTTCCTGAAATTCATTTCCTCTTATGTGTTTCTGTTACTATGGGTGGGTGGATAGGGAGGGAGGAAGGAAGAAAAGAAAGCAAAAATCTTTGGTTTATTCTTGGATCTCACACCCCTGAGTCTTTATTTATTTACTTTGTATCTGCTCACTTGTGCATTGCTTGTCCTCTGTGTGTGTTCTGGCTGAGCTGCTTTAAGCCCTTGTTTCTGCTGGATGGGGAGTTTTGCTCCATTGTCTCCCACTCCACTTCCTCAGTCTGTCTATCCCTGCTGCCAGGTGCATGAGCTCCTCTGTCACCCCCATCACTGGACATTTCACCAAACTGAATCAGCTCACCTTTGCAGAAACCTTCTTTCTCTGAGTTAACAAACCAAACTGGTGCAGAGCTATTTCAGACAGGCAAAGCAGAGAGAGAGAGAGAGAGTAGACGCTCACAGCAAGAAAGGGAAAACAATTGGAGGACAAAGAGTTTTCCTGTTTGACTTTACTCTACTGGTTCCCACTCCTGTGCATAACTTACCCAGCTGATATCTTGGCACATTGTTGTTTTCCAGGCTCTCAGGAGGCACATCAATTTCAAACATCATCCCCTCAGCCTGGAACAAAGCTTCAGCTCCCATGTACTTCAAGCTTTTTACTGCAAAGCTGGCCTCAGATTGAACTCTCTGACAAAGTGTATTTGGCCAGTGCTGTGGTCATATTTATGATCATTCCTTCTGCCAACTCTTTGAAGAGCATGAGAGGCTGTTATGATGAGCCCCTTGGAAAACAAGGGTGTGTCAACAGAAGGTTTCCCTTGTAATCCTGGAGGCAGACCCAGATATGGCAGGTGCTCTCTCTGGCTGCCTGGTCCTTCACCATAAAGCCAGTGCTCATATCTGCTCACTCCTGGGAAAACACTGATGGCATCAGGGTCCCTGACAGCTAAACAGCCTAATAGGAAACATTATTTTGCTTACAATGCTTGGGCAGCCGGTTTCTTGCAAGCATGGAATAGGTGAGCCATCCTGCTCCTGCCATTGCTTACCCATGGATATGGGGGACATGTAGTTGTGAGCACGAGGGACAGGAGGGGTGAGATGGAGGGATGTTGCTGCCAGCAGGGGCCAAATCTTTATCCTTGTAACTGTGGGTTTGCTGACCAGTGTGCACATTCTACACAAGCCCACCTTCGTGGCCACAGCCCTGGTGCCTGGCTCCCCTTGGGGTTACTCCACATCACCCCGCTGCGTTGGGGAGAACGAGCCCATTGGTATGGCCAGGCACTGTCTCCTCCATGCCACGTTCCACTTGTGCCTGGGAAATAGGGCTTGTTCACAGTGGCCAAAATCCTGCCTCCCCTCCAGTCGAAGGCACTTTTACAGCCTTGCTGCCTCTTGATATGCTCTCCTTTCTCTGCTTTCTCTTTCCTCCAACTTTCTGGAATGGGAACATTATTTGAAAAACAGGTAGTGAAGAAGCAGGCAGCACAGCCCCGCAAGCGCCGTGTCAGGCAGAACAAAATAAACTCCTGAGGAGGTTCTTCCGAGAGGCTTTGAAAGAAACTGGAGCACACATGTTCCTCTTCTCCCTCTGTTTTTGTCATGTCTCTGTAATACAGTGGACATTTTCCTGTCTGCTCGGCAGGGCTGACAGCGTGTTGTCAGGACAGGGCTGTGTCCTAAATAGAAACTCTGCAGGTTCAGAAAGTTCCCTTCCTCTAATTGGAACTGACTCGTGGAGGTGAAGAAAAGCTGCAAAATTGTTTGAGCAATTATAACAGCCCTTACAGTGCCAGTGACACTAAGAGGATTTGTACTGGATTATACCTAACGTTAACATGATCTAATGCCACAGGAATATCGCAGCCTACAGCAGGCCCAGCTCTCCGAGTCAAATTCCTTGTTCTTCAAAGTCTTCCAAGGCTTGTGGAAGGAGGAGAACAAAGCCATGCTGGCAGAGTTTTGGTGCAATGTCATATGTCATTTAAACATCACAAATAGGCAGTGTTAAAATAAAAGTGGAAGGCAAAATGGGCTTTTTTAAGTTGAGAGTACTGTAGAGTTGCCTACAATGTAATATAACCTTAACCAGCCAGCCTCCAACTATTTGGCATTTGCTCTGCTGGGAGAGGGACCACAGAGGTCTTGTAATAAGGTGATATGAGGGTGTCACAGCAGTTCCTGTGTCTACACCCATGGGGTGACCAAATTGTGAAACCTTCTATCTCCAGGCTGCATCGTACTGTCTGAGGCAGCTTTAAAAAGTGTTTCAATAGAATCCTTCCTTTTATAATGGTATGGAGAGACTTCTGCTGGTGCTGGCAGAAGAAAAAGGAAACTAATTGGAGTATGCCCTCATATGCAGAGATTTCAGTGAGATGAAGCTGTGGTGTAGCAGCCTGGTAGGGCTGTATGCAGCTGGTCTATAGAGAAGGATGGGAGGAAGGGACGGCATGGGAGCTGAGTCTGGGACCTACTCTGCTAATGACTTATTATAGGGCTTGTGGGGAGTTGTTTAATCTCACTGTAGATGAGTTACTCAACCAGCAGAATTAAAGCAATAACATTTTTCTCTGTGGGAAGGGATGAAGAGAAACCTGCACCGCTGTGAGGCACTTAAACCCTAGAGCAATTGGGGAGGACAAAGATGGAAGCCAGGTAGAAGAAAAGGAAGTCGTTGAGTGAAAAGAGATACCTGCTAACTTTGAAGGTTTTCCTTCTTATCTTGGATTTTGCTAGTGAAATCAGCAGAGCCAACAAAAGTTCTCAAGTTAAACTTCAGGTATGGCTGAAGGTCACAGAGCACAGTCTGTTCTTGGGAACTACCCGAGATTTGCCTTGGAGCAGCAAGGGAGCACCTGATCAAATGGAGGCAAAACTTTTCCTTGGCCTAGACTTAGTGCATGATAGAGGGAATTAATGGGGGAGAAAACAGCTTTATACCCAAAATGGGAATCCTCTACCTGCTAGTGCTTGTGAGCTTTGCAGTGCTGAGCTCTGCAGCAGAGGTGAGGAATGAGGCCAAGACATCTAAATTACACTGCTGTACATACTGACTTTGAATTTGGCCCTGACGGTAGGCTAGGTCAGCCACACTTCATGGAATTGGACTGATGAATGGAAGAATTTCATATCAGGCCCTTAGGAGATTTTATACCACTAATATATTATATTTATGTTGTGGAGACGTGTAAAATAGAAGTATATCTATGCAATGTTGAACTGTAATCCATCCCATTGAAATCATCCCAGTGAGTGGGTTTAGACCCCAAAATAGCATATGACAAATATCAAACTACTAACACATAGGAGTGTGGCTCACATTGTGTCTTGCTTCCCAGTTCTCCTATAGCCCATCTCGCTACAAACTCCATGCAGTGCATCGATCCCTGTTAAGTACTCCTCTGAAAATTTAGCCAAAGTGTCAAAAAACTATGAGCTAAAATAAGCACCCACAGGAAGATGAACTTAATGTAAAAAGTAATGTGTTAGAGAGAAGCAGAAACACCATCAAAGTTTAGTGATTTCAAACTTTGAACTCTCCAGTAGTGAAATATAACAATGTATTTTAAAATGGGAACTGAGATATCCCATGATGGAATGTTTCCAGTGGAACACCAGTAAATATTGTGGGGGACAATGAAGTATGATGAGAACAAGAAATATTTTAAGGTTATATTACAATGTAGGCAACTCTACACTTCTCACAACTTAAAAAAGGAAACATAGAAACAAAAACCCACCCAGTCTGAAACATTTGGGCCAAAAGAGACACGTAATTTATACTGATTTTCAAAAGTCTTGTGGGAGTTGCAGGTTGGGCACTTCATGCTTTCGTGCTTCTCCATCAATAGCTTCCCAGCCAGCTTTTCATTTCTGCAATGCAACATGCAGCCTCTCGGGAAGCAGAAAAAGGACCATTACAGTGAGGAGACAAAGAATGGAGGGGAGTCATGGGGTTGAGGAAAACCGTGGGAGATGAAATGTGTTGGAAGCTGTGCTACCATCTCCTTGGCGGAGTGATGAATTTGACCTACTGTGAAGTTTCTCAGAACTAGTGCTAATATCCTGCTCTTGCAGTACTTAGGCAGCAATTATCACCTATAAAACAGGCGATAATGTAGATTTTCACATTCAGAGGGCCAGCTGCTAAGCTGGTAGAAATGGGTGGACTCTGGGCTCCACTAGAACTAGAGTGGTTCATGCCAGATGAAACTGCTCCCCAGAATTTTTAAGACACCAATTAATCTTAAAATCAAAATAAGGAGAAGAAAGAGTGCACATTGATCCCTTCACTTGAATAGAAAATTTAAATTTGGGGATGTCTGAAACTCCAGCTGATGAATTATTGAGCTGTGAGAGGCCAGTAACATACAACATCCCACAGTGGCCTTTCTATAATATCCGCAAAATAAGTATTTCTGGAAAGAAACTAATGGAAAATTATGGTGACCTGGCAGATTATAGCAGCTAGTTTTCTGCCTGTGCCCTTCCATCTTGGGAGGATACTGCTTTCCTTCATTCTGCAAAGTACTCAGATTGGTATGATACTGCTATTTGAAATAGGGCCCTAATGATAAGATCTACTAATGTCTAAGAGGAAAAAAATTACCAATTTGGGATTTTAAATCATCAAGGATTTTTTTTGTTTTGTTTTGTTTTGTACAGGTACACAGAGCTGCCAGGTCAAAGAGCTACCTTCCTGTAACTATAGTACAGCGTATATTTCCCCAGTAAGACACCAGCTGTTAGTTGAAGCTTATAGCAAGGAATCAATAAAGTCAAGGCAATTTCCTTAACATGCCATCTGCAAGAGATTATGGAAGAGAGGTGGGGAAAGGGTTTTCCTTAGTGGCTAGTGCTTTAGTAAAGTTCAAATGAGGCAATGTATAGTTAAATAAATTCAATTTATATTTTCTCTTCTTCCAGTTTTAGAGGAGACTAAATGAAATGGAACAGTGTTGTTTCTATCGGGTTCAATATATCTTCACTTTCTAATGACAAGGTCATTTTTACCTTCATGGAAAAGAAGCCTAATATAAAATACTCGCCCAGACTGAGCAAACACACATTCACACGTTTTCAAAAGCCAGGTAGATGAGTGATATATTATGTAATTCATTTCATGGCACACCGCGGAATGTTTTTTTATAGATAGTGTTTAACCTTGCCAATTTTGCTCTGAGATAATCACTCCTTTGAGGATAAAATCTCACATTTAGCATTAGAAGAAAAAAAGAACCCCTCACATGCCAAAATCTGCAGTACACAACAAATAACAGGGAAGTTACTTAGCCAGAAAGATAACGATTAGAGCAGTTTTCACTGCTGACTCTGTGATTAGCCGGTGGTTGTTATAATATTAATCAGAAATACAGTGATAACTGCTTAGACTAAGTTTTGATACAGCCAGTAAGCAATGACAAAATGCTTAGACATCTTACAGTGATGTATTTCTGCCCTGACTAATGGAAGTGGCAAATAGATTCACAAAAATCCCCTATATTTATCACTGGAGCTGTTCTTGGAGTGTGGGAGCTTTGTTTGTGTTTCTCTGGGGTTTATGATCAGGAATATTAATAGCGCCAGTGTCTCATGGAAAGGATAAAAACCCTGGAAGACACTTCTGAAACCCCCAAGGGAAGGGCATGAATGGCAAAAGTCTGCAGGGTCAACGCAGTGTCTATTTGCTCTGTGAGCCCTTATGCTGCCCTGGAGACTGCTTTTGAGAGAGGAACAGTGCAGAAGGTCAATGCAAAGTGAAATTTTACCTGAAGGGAGGAAAATATATGTATAAGCCTAGATTCATCCTATTGTATTGTAGGCACATAGCTGAGGAGGCTAAGTTTGGAGTGCTGTCAGTCCTTGGTTTTCCCATTATAATCAAGGCAGCCACCTCCCAAGGGGACCTCAGCTCACCTGTGATGTGAATCACCCTCAGGAGTCACCCTGTGTTTCACCCCAACTGTTGCAAACCAAGTGCCTGACGTGTTGTGAGATGAATCCTGGCCTTGACATGTGAGGATGGGACAAACTGTCTTTGGCTGAAAGCCTCCAGCCAAGAAAGAATCAAATATAAATCAAATGCTCATCTCAATTACTGAAATGAAAGATTTCATTAAATTTTAAAGATAATTTGCTCTTGCCTCCACCTTTCTCTTTCAAGCACATGCTTGGGGACATTACCGGAAGCACCATTCATTAGATAAGACCCTGTCCTTACAGCATTTCCAATTCAACCAGAAGCAAGTAATACTAGGGTTCTTGGAGGAGCTTGGCTCTTCCACAGGGTTTCCCCTTAGATTTTGCAGACTATAAATGATGTTGGAAAACGTTAAGTCAGGACTAAACTCGTGGATCTTGATCTAAACATTCAAAGAAGCATTTTAACACACTTGTTCAGCTAAGATTTTTCACTACTGGGATTTCCAGCTTGGGCCAGAGGTGACCAGATACAATGAGGGGTACAAAAGCATTGTATTCCTTAAAGCCTGCTTTAAATAACTAGGGACATAATATGTAGTAGAAGGCTTTGGAGAAGCTTTATGCATGGGGTCAAATTGTCCTGAAATGACAGAAGCAATATTCACAAATTAATGTAGAGACTCTGCATTTTATTTTGTATTCATTTTTGCTTCCCCCTTATTGAAACACCATATCAAATCCATCCAGAAGTAGCAACAGGCTTTCAAAAACACATTGCAAATTAAAGTCCCCAAAAGACAAGTCTTGTCTAAAAATATCCATAAGGTCTCTGTTAAAATTTCTTTGTCTATAGATTTTTTTTTTTAAGGAAATCTATCTTTGCCTTTCTATTCTAATCTGTTTGAAGTAGGTTTTATTGTACAAAAAGATTTTAAGAGCACTTCATTTCGCTGTTACATGGATAAGAACTGTAGGTTATTTTTCTTAAGTTTAGTAACCCCAACAGCAAAGACAGTAATTCCTCTGGAACTACTCACATAGAGTAAATAATTAGACCTTGATCTGATGAAGGCACTTAACAGCATGCTTATTTTTAACTCCATGAGTGCTGCCACTGAATTCAAAGGGATTGTTTGGATGTTTGAGTGAGTATTTAAGGGCATTGGTCGGAGTGTCCTAATCCTTAAACTTGCCATTGATTTCATCACAGGGTGATGTCCAGGGGGTGAGGAAAGTGGGACTGCAACCACAGCTTGTTGAAATCACAGGAAGCTATTTTTTACCACTTGGACCCTCCTTAGAGTCACAAAGGCTGTTGTTTGGAGTTGTTTTGGTGGGTTTGGGTTTTTGATGGATTATTTTTTTTTCCCTTCTAAACGGGATTAGATGGATTTTGAGGTTAATTTTCCCATTCCAGGGAAATACTACCTCAGCCATGTGAAATGGACAATACTCATCCTACCCTCTATAAAATGCCTGGAAAACACAACCAGGGAGCAATCAGCAAATAAACTGCCAAGCCCCGCAATTCTTCACTCTTGTGCCTTACCTCAAAATGAGGCTTAATTAGACCAACAGCACACTCCTCATGGAGCAAAGATTACTTATCAGCTTAATTTGATACTTTCACAGACAGCTGTCATATGGTTTCCTCCTCTTCCCCCTGCCCATTCCTGCACTGGAGTTTAAATAGGGCTGAAGTGGTGCCTAGGACTCCTGCTCTTCTTCACTACTGGACAGGGTTTCACCTCACTTGGGAAAGAATTGGTGCTATCAGGCTACAGGACCTGAGATCACCAAGAGGAGATTGTTTTTCCTCAGAGCAGACCCATATGCCTTTTCCCTCCTAACAGATGTACTACCAGAAAAACAGATTGGTGAGATGAGCTTGTTCCTTAAAGGTGAACTGAAACTCTTCTCTATCATGTGTAAAAAACAAAGTCTGCTTCTTTGAACCACACACACTTTGTAGGGTGCATATTCAATGCAGCTGCACCATGATCATCCTTGGATACAAGATGAGCCATATGAGAAAGAGATTTATGGGGACAATTTTTCAGAGCCACAGCAGCTCAGAATTATTGAGTTTCCCCATTGAGAATAATGTGAGAGGCCACCTTAAATCTGATGCAATTTAAACCACTCCATAGATCATGCTAGACATCCTCTAATATGTATCACCACAGTCTTACTGAACCTAATTGATGTTAGTTGGGGAAAAGGATGCGGTGTACCCTATTACATATGTTATAAGTCTATTCTCTGCCACTGCACCATGTCCCCAGCTGGTGCAGATCAGTGGAACTCTGGTGCAGTTAAAGAGTTTTGCAACAATTTTCGCTGTTTGAGGATCTGGGCATTCCTGCTTCTTGTGGCAGCTCAGAAAGTTTAGTCTTTTGGTTTTAAGAACACCTGTGGGATTTAATTCTCAGCTCTGCCTGTTGGACCACATGTTCCCTGTGACCCAAACTCCACTTCCTGTGTGGGATCAGATCTACATCCCTACCTCTCAAGATACAGGCCTGGCTACAGGCTGCTCCCTGTCTTCAGGCATGAACTGGGAAGCCCTCAGCAAATCAAGGCCAGATCCTGAAAAGCAGGCTGTATGAAAGATTATGATACAACTTTGCCACTCAGTAATAGGCACTACATGAGAAAAGAAGTTAGCACAAATATATGGTTGTGGTATCCATTCCAAATAGGTCTTATCATACATGTTAGAGGGAGGTGTTCCCTATTTTTCCTAACACACTTGCGAACTAATTCAGGTGATGCAGGCAAAATGCAGGTACCAAAACCAAACCCAATATGGACCCCAAACAGGGTGCATGCTGTTGCTCCTTTCACAGCACTTTCTTCTGTTCCTTCTGTTTCTGCAGGCTTAGGTTTTAAATGTGATGAAATCTTTGTAAAAATGTCGGAGTCCTCATTGTAAAAGTATTTTTCAGTCTTTGGCTTACATGAGATGCATCTGCCAGGAGCAGCTTCAGGTGTATCTGAACACCAAGACAGTTTCTCATAGCTGTATAAGTAAATATTTTTTTGCAATACACCCATGATTGATCATCATTTCCATTTGTGTATTTACAACTGTAACAGTTACACAGCTTGCACAAGAAGATGTATTTTTTAATGATGTTTACATTTATTTCAGCAATCATAGTTATATATAGCTACATGTTTGAAAGTCCTAAATAAACAGGTTACAGCTCACTTAAGTAAAATTAAATGAAAATAGAAACCAGAATCAAATAATCTGAAGACTTAGCCCTTAACAAATATTTGGCATGTTTTGTATATCTGATAGGTACATATACATTTTAAAGGTATTATGTGTATTAAACATAAATATGTGAAACAAATATAAATATACCTGTATCTATTGGACAGAAAAATATAAAGTGCATACACACCTGTCTATACACACATGTGCAAGCACAGGCATGCAAGTCCGCTCATGTCCACACATTCAGTACCATTATACTTTTGAATCCTTGCATCTGGAAGATCTGTGTTGTAATAATACTTGGCAGCTTAAAATAACAGAGCTTCTGTGTTGTTCCATGCCAGGGGAGCTGCTAGCACTGCAAGTCCTCTCAGAAAAGGAGCTGCAAGAGCAGCAGGGGAAACCATGGGCTGTGTTGAGGGGTGGGGGGCTGGAGGAAGCCTTTTGATGTACGTTGCCATTCACCACAGGAATGGGAAGTGCATTCCTGGGACACCACAGCTGTTGGGCAAACACCACACACACACATAGAGTCAAAATTACCTCAGTTTGATAGTATGGCCTGTGCATGTGCTTAAAATTCAGACTCCAGGTGGGACAAACAGCTTGCACATTGCTTTTGTCACTGTAAGGCTCCCAAGAGAACAAAGGGACAGAGGGTGCTCAGGGAAAAGGGCAACCACAGGTGCTTGGGTCCTGTTGAAAGGGCTGTGTGCTGGCAAAGAGGGGCTTATCCTGGAGAAGCTGCAAGCTTAAAAGGTAAAGCCAGAAGGAAAATGGTTGGTGTGGCATCACACCACGTTTTCTGTTTTGTTTCAAAACTGTGAAAACAGAAGGTGTTAGCTGAAGACAGGGCTTGATTGAGCACTGTCTCTGAACATGCAAAGCATCTGGCTCTGGGTCTGCATTCAGTCACCAGGGTCATGTTCAGAAATCATTCAATTAGTGCCCACAAAGGTTGCAGTTCTTCACCTCTCAAGATACCTTGATGGAAGCATGAGCTCCATTGTGCTCCTACTAGTGGGAGACTACTGGAGTCCTCTGTGGCCCCCTCTGAGAAATGGCAGCCTTCATATCTCCTCCCTACTGACTTGCCCTGTTCCACACCTGCGCCTACCAACATGTAGGATCTGCACATAACTTGCTGCCTTGCCTCTGCCAAGCCCCTGCTGCCAGCTCCTGCTCTGATGACTGCTAGCACAGCATGGCACAGCATGATGTGGCATGGTACAGCACAGTATGGCAAGGTACAGCATGGTACTGGGCAATGGATGCTGTTCCTAGCAGAGCTTCCACCCCACTCCCTTCCCTGTTCCCCTGAGAGCAGTTGCAGCCAGCACCTCCCTTCCTGAGTCTAAATGAAATCTATTTTTGCAGCCATACCAGGACTAGCTACAAATATTCCCAGGGATGCTGCTTTGCCTTAACTGTTCTGTGATAATCTGAAGGGGTGTTGCTGCTGTTTACCCCTCAGTGCCAGGGCCCTCATGCAGGTCATGGTGGAAACTATTCCCCTCACGCTCCCTCACTAGCACAGCTTCAGGGGCAGATCCTCAATCACAAATGCAGTCTGTGGTATCTCCCCAGGCACCCTTCTTCTCCACAAGTTTGATTGGAAACCGAAGTCTCAAGCCCATGGTCTTTATTCACATACCCACAGCTGAGGTGGGTAACATTGCAATACAAATTACTCAAGTGGGGGTCCAGGAGCAGCTGGATCCTGAAAGTCACACTTTGAGCCCCTGCTGTGGTTGCCTTTTCAGTGCTCAGCGGCTCCTCCTGTAGCCTGAGTGTGTCCAGCCCTGATGGGAAAAGAGCTGCTGATAGTGATGCTGGTGCTGAAGTAGGAGCCAAGATCTGTGGAAAGGCTAGGCCTAGATGAAGCCATCGAATGGCATGAAAATGTAACACAGGGCTCACAAGTGGGATTGCATGCTCTAGAACCAATTCCTTTCACCTTATTCAAGCAGGAAGACTCATTAAAATGAAATGAACTGGCTGTGCGTGCACATGCATTTTCCTTTTTTGATCAACTACCTTTCAGCCGATATGTCTAGTAGAGTGTTTGAAATCCCTATAAATGTTAGATGTCCATGATAAAAGACAGTGCCCTTATTTGGCCCTTGGCCATTTTCCATGTTTATTTGGTTATTTATTTCAGTTAAGTGCAACACACCAGTTGATGCACAACACCCATGTGCCGCAATACGGCTCTGGGTTGCCTTGGCAACGGGTGGATAGGGTTTTGAAGAGCCAGAGAGGCCCATGCTAATGAAAACAAGCATTCAGGGGGCCTCTTCTCCAGGTGGGCGAGAAGAGGCTCCCTGCTGGGCTCCCTCACTCAGCCTGCTTTCAAACAGTCTGATGCTTTAAACAAAAACTACAAAACCAACAACAACAAAAAAGCCCACCACCCAGCCCCCTCTGCTTTTTTTTCCATGCTAAAATGCAACTACTGATTAAAAGTTCTGAGACAGTTCTTTGAAGCCTTTCATTAATAGGTTTCCTTTATGAATCCAAATTAGATGGCCAATACATTTTCTTTCCCAAAAAAAAAAAAAAAAAAAAAAAAAAGAAAGAGAACTATTATGGAAATAGTTGTTGTTGCTGCTGCCGCTAGCTTTTACATGTTTAATCTCCCACATGTGCATGTATGCCAGATGGCAGTGTCCGTAAGATGAGAGATAATCTTTGCACACCATCTTCACCATGTTGATGCTGATCCCTGGGCTTCTTCAGGCTGTGGCTCTTGCTTGGACATGGTGGAAGCCATGGGCTTTGTCCTGTGCTCTGTGGGATAGGGCTAACCATGCCTGGGCTCAGCACCTATAGTTCCCACTGAAAGTCTCAGGTGAGGGTGGGGTGAGAGCAAGTTATTCACAGAAGTCTTGTAGGAGTGAGGCTGAGATACTGAATGCATGGGGAGATCTCCCTGCTTGAGGAAGTTGGTCCTGTGGAAACACACCTGGGCACCCCTGCTCAGGAAATTGAGCAGTCCTGAGGAATATCTGACACTATACAAATGTCTTTTTTGGAAACATGAAGAAAAGGATGATGAATCTACAAGCTGAGCAGGAGTAAAGCCAAGAGCTTCGATGAGATTCACATGCGTCCTGTTTCCCTCATGGCTGCCCAACAACTGTTAGGTATTCCTAAGGGCCAAAATGTTGCCTAATTCAATGAGGTGATGTCCATGGAATGTGCAAAGAGATAAGTATGTAAACATGGGGATGACACGAAAAGGGAAACATCCAATGAAGTTCTGAACATAGGTTGAAGGTTACTCTAGGCTGGTGATGATGCATAAGGGGGTGAAGAGCAGAACATCAAGGCCAGAAGAAGGGTACTGCATGTTAATCTTGGGAGAGAGATTTCTGTTCCTATTTCTGTTTCAATCTGAGCTTTTCTTGAGCAGAAAAACCTGAGCTTTTCTTCTGTGAACTGTGATAACCAACACTTTTGAATGCACAGTTGGTCTCACAGTCCAAAGTCTCAATTTGTGGCACGAAATTAAAGGAAAGAGAGAAGTGGAAGACGAGAGTGAAGCAGACCTCTCTAATGATGATAGGGAAACAAGAGACATGGTGTCCATGGAATGGAGGGGGATGCCCAGCTTCTCCACCATGGGCAGTATTGTTCGCACACAGCTTGCAGCAGCACAGCAGGCAGGCCCTCCAGCAGAAGGTCTTTTCCAGCTCCTTAGAACCAATAGGATGTGACAGCCTATTTGGACTGGTGAAATGTTACAAGCTCCAAAGAAAAGAAATTGGGCCTTTCAAAAAAATCTGAAACAACCCAGACCACGCAAGGCTGGGGACAAAATCCCGAAAGCTGATGGCAAAGCTTCAGTGTTAAGCAAAATATACATATTTTTTTTGGTAGGAGTCTCCACCGCTTGTAGGTGACTCAGTGCCAGAAACTGACTCATGTTGAAATAGCATTACAGTCAGACAAAGAAACTGTGTAATACACCACCAGGCTCTCGGTCTGATAATGCTCTCATGGAAGGAGTGTTTTACTTTGCCCTGAACTGTGGTGAAACTTATCACCAAGAGCAGTGACGTGCTGGTCACTTCGTTAATCTAAGCAAAGGGGAGTGAAGCTGGGAATGTTTATAAGTGATTTCCCTCTGCTGAGGAAAGAGATAAGAATAACTATGACAACGCTCCTAAAACATTTGCTGAATGCTTCATTCTAAAATGAAGCATACCAAAAAAAGAAGGCAGTGCCTGAATGGGGGAGGGGGATTTAGGGAAAATCCTTGTAAATGCCTCCCCAGAAAAATTGTTATTGCAGGTAAAATAGTTTAAGGTACCTGAAGACTTTGGATCGCCAAGCTGCAACAGGGCTCCTTTCGGGAGGGAAGAAGTTCAAACTTTTGGAAAATAGGACTCTTCAGGAACTCAAGAATCTGAGGATCCTCAAAACATGAATTTACACTTTGAGATTACAAACAACTTTGATTTCAGTGGCAGTAATTTAGAGGCCATGAAATACTGTCTCTGAATGAGCACATTTCAGGAAATTTTTATAATTCCCATCTAAGCTGCCTCTGCAATAGCTAAGAAACAAATTCATCAAACCATGTGGGGTACCAGCAAGTAAGCAAGGAAGGTTGACTGAAATGATAGCAAGGACATCCACAGTGTGTTATACATTTAATTTTGCAGGTGCTGCTGCTACACATCGCTGCAAGCTTCCTGTGTCCTCAGTGCAATTCCAGGAGCTGTGGTCTAGTGTCCTGCATCAGCATGAGGGTTTACACCAGTCCAGCCAAGAAAAGCCCTTCATCAGGCTGGGAGATGAGGCCACAAGCCATTGCTGATCCTGTTGTTGAGAGAGTGTGGAGCAGGGCCGACCCACCTACTGCCATGCCAAATCTGTCCAAGATCCTGAATTGTTCCTGGCTTGTTCCACCCCCTCCAGGGCTGCTCCACATGAATAACTCCACTCTGTGCAGGCTTGCTCATGGGCTTAGGTGAACAGCCAAGATCTGTGTTTACTTTTTTGGGACATGGCAAAGGCATCTAATTGCACCCACAGTGTGTTTCAGCACAGAACTATTTAACGCTTATATTACAGAATCTAAAGCATGATTTGCTCCTTGTGGCTCCTAAAATTTGCAATGTAGCCCTGCCAACGAAAACATGGAGATTTGGCTGCGCAAGGAAACAGCTCACTCAGCAAAAATGGTGGCCTGTTGTTACATTTGTGATGAAAAGCAGAGAAACATCCACTGCCCACAGAAATGCTGTTCAATTTTGTTCGTGAAAGGGGAAATTTAGAATTAAAGGCAGCTTTAGGAACATGGGCAGAATTTGTTTTATGTGGAAGCTGCTGTACATACATAACTATGCCATAAGCCTTGTGTATTGATCATGGCAACCTGCATGGGTCACCTTGCTCTAACTAGTTATGGGGATAATCTGAGAGTTGAGTAGCATATTCATTTTAATTGCAGTGCTCTGCACAAGTACTCGTAAACCATGCACTGCTATAAAGCAGCTGTTCTAACGCCCTTAATAATTGCTGTAGTCTGTGTCCCCAGATTATACTGGCATGTAAAACAGAGATAAAGGACATAAAGACCTGAATACTATTGTCTTCTCTGTTTGGTCTTGTTGGCTTTTGTGTTTTTGGGCGTTTTTTTGTTTGGTTGGGGGTTTTTTTGTGGGTGGGGGGGAAGGGTTGGGGTTTTTTTTTTTGTTGTTGTTGTTGTTTTGTTTTGTTTGTTTTGGTTTTATGTTTTAGTTTTGGTTTTGGTTTTGGTTTTTCAAATGTATCATTAATTTATTTGCATGCAGTTTCACTCATGAGAAAATCCTGGGTGTCTACTTCATGATATATGAATGACAAGGTATTTGGTATGTGTCACCTGTAATGTGTTCCACCTAGGGAGGTTAACACTCGTATTGTACGTACAATGAAACTAGACAAGAATTGGATGTTAAAGTAGGGGAAGTTTGCTGGAAACACACTGAGTCAGATACATCCCTGTGAAGACACACCTAAACTGGCAGTCAATAGTCCTCGAACTGGAGGAGAGTATTTTCTGACATCAGGATGTTTAGGAAGGGTACAATATGTAGGTATGAGAACGGGCATGTAAGAGCCTAGAGCAGAACTGGAATTGACATTTTCCCTCTGGTTGAGGACACACTCTAGCAGTACCCTCCACCTAGATATGGTCTTGGAGGCAGCCTTTGGTTGAATTGGAGGTCCATGGGTTCACACACTCCCCTTTACTACCATTTCTATGTACCTATATATCACATGGGGAGGCTACAACCACTGTATCTACGTTACATCCCTTGTACAGCATAGCTAGTGGTGTGGGTCAAACATTACTTAATCAGACCTCACAGCATCAATTTACTTTAGGTAAATCACTCAAACTATGGCTTGCTTTTTGTTCCCTTTGCATGGTTGGTTGTCCCTGCAGGAAGGAGCAACCTTTGCGCTCAGTAAGTTGGGGGTGGAAGCTGAACTTTCCAACAGATACACGACAATGGGTGGATGGGATATTGGCTTTGTTCTTCCCAGGTCTTGCCTGTTCCTCAGAGATGCCAGACTCTTGTACTCTTTTTAGCGGTGATATCAGCATTATCCAGCCCAAAGTTTAAAAAATAGTAAATGAGACATTTCTCCAGATCAAAACATGGGCAATAAATTAGATCAGATTAAATAAATGCAAGGTTTACTCCTCCTCAGTACAAAAGAAATGCCATGTCCAGGTTTGAGCATAGCACTTCAAGAAAGATGTGAGAAAATAGAAAAACAAGGCAGTCTTAATAATCAATGGTCTTGAAAACGTCTTGTGATGAAAAGCTGGGAGAAACGTTGTGCTCCACTGCTATGGCAGGTAGAAAAAGAAAGAAGTGGTTTTAAACTGCAGTAAGGATAGTTTAATCTAGGTATTAGAAAGTAGTTTGTAATAGCATGGCTGCTGTAGGTGGGGGAGTAGATTGTCTGGGCAGGGGGTGCTCTCTGCAGTGTGGAAGATGCTCACAAGCAGCTGGGACAAACATACATCAGAGTAACATGGATATAGCTAACCTGGCCTTGAAGACACCAGACTGACTACAAGTGAACTTGACTATTCAGCTGGAAAGGCGCTGAGCCATTTATGACAAAAAGGCTGTGATTTCAGTTTTTCAGCAAGAAGAGAGATTCTGAGTGGTATGCTTGGGTTGCATATAACCATTGTATATATCTAGACTGACCTGGGCTCAGAGCCTTCCCAGGTTCTGCATTCAATTCCTGTGTCAGCAGAAAGGCAACCTGGTTCACGGGACACACCTCTTCCTATTGAGGAAGGGCACATACCCTGGTGTTTTCCTGCCTGATATTTCCTTTGGCATGTCACAAGTTTTTCTGCAAGATAATTGCATGCAGTAGTTTGTACTACAGTATGCAAGGCTGTCCATGGAAAGTATCTTCATTTAAACTAATAATGTGGAGCTTCTGTGTGAGCTGACACTCACCTTTAATTACTTTTGGCCAATTTTCGTCCATGTTGAAGCAAGTCTGACCTGCTCTGCAGCACAGGAGTGAGGCAAGAGGATAAGAGAACTGTTTGGGATGTCATTTGATGAACTGACCAACAGACTGCCCTTCTGGGAACAGCCCCAGGTGGCCTGAGATGGAGAGTCCTGCTGCTTCCTCCCAATCCTCTTGTCCCTGAGGTGTGTAAAGGAAGAGTCAAAATCATACCTATGAATGGCAACCACTTCTGCAGACTGCCCTGACCTTCACATTCTTCAGAGCTGCCTTCCCATGTGAACTCCAGGGTGACCAGGGAATACAGAACATAAAAGTTCTGGGATAGGGCAGATATGAAAAATCCACAGGGATAAACTGTACATAATTCATTTTGATTCCTATCCCCATGAAGTCCCTCTCAAGCGCCAGGTGAACACTGAGCAAGGTGACAGATGAGAAGAGCTGAATGACCCGTGGTGTTCTGCACCCGCTTCTGAGTCTGGTCATGCAGCCTTTGTTTAAATTTTCTCCTCACCACCCTGCAGTGTGTGTCTAAACTTAGCTCTCAGCCACAGAAGATCTCAGGTAGGCCACCAGCAGCATTTAATTCAAAAGAAAGACTGTTTCCTGTACAGACTGGTGCCCAAAATATCGTCAGACAAAGATGAAATAATTTACTTATCAATTCCTGGTCACCATAATATAAGGAAAATACTGCAGCACCAGAAAGATTCAGGAAATAATTGGGAATGGTAATTTGGAAACTAAGACATGAAGCTTGTGAGGGTAAAAAGAATTTGTTATATAGTCACCCAAGCTAAAAAAAGAATTAAAAAAAAAAGAGAGAGAAATGGATTTGTTTAAAAGAATGCTAAGTTAATTTCAGCTGTGGATCATACTTCCATTCCATCGCAGCTAAGTACAAACGGAAATAAAGTGAAAAAAAATTGAGGGCAGTGTCAAGAAGCACTTCCTTACATGAGCAGTAATTGGAGAGCAAGGTGACCTGTGAGACAATGTCACAAGAGAAAAACATTAGTGTAATTAAAAAATCACTTAGATGAACTACAAGGAGAAAGGATGAATGAACTTTGGCACAAAATGCCTCTCCCAGCCCCTCGTCCAGCCCACCAGAAACGTGCCTGGACTCATACAGTCACTTTGCTTTGAACCACTCTGAGTCCTACCACAACACCCAGCAGAGCATGAACGACTTTGCTGTGGCTTCCGATTGCACTGAATATGTTACCGTCACTGTAATGGGATAGAGGTCAGTCATTTCTCATCATAGATGGTTTTCTGAAATGCATTCCTGTGCAGTCTGTGGGCAGAGGACATCTCAAGCCATCTTACTGGAGGGAGGTTGATGTCAGCCCTGTCCTTGACCATGCCACTGGCAGGGTGGAGTGGACGGAGGAGAAGAGATGAAGCCACACCAGTCCTTACTGCTGAATCACTGGTGATGGGAAAGCTGTTGGCTTCAGGGTCAGACTAATAGCATGTTTGTGCTCCTCTGATTCATGCAAGCAGTGAATTAAACTCTTCCCCCAGGCAAAGGGGACCTCCCCTGCAGAGGGGCACAGCATCCTCTGCCTGGGGGCTCAGGGAGAAGTGGGAGGATGTCCCTCCTGCCACTGCACACACTCACAAGCGTGCTCACACACAGTGCACAAAGGGCTTTTGGAAAGCACATCCTGGCTCCCAGCTGGTTTTCCTTCACTGTCACCCTGAATACTGCTCCTGGCCCCATTTTGTCACCTTTGCTCCCACTGAAGCTTTTACGACACGTTGGACTTTTACTGTACACAGCTGCTTTCCTGCAAGCTCTTCAAATCATGAGGATTAAATTGTGGTGGTATGGAAACCAAGGGAACATTTATCACTGACAAAAGACGGCAAGAATTTTTCTAAATCAGAGATTTTCTTACAGTAGAACTTTTGTTACTGGAGCAGATCTATAATAATATCACTACTGTTTCAGTATTTTTGTAACAGTGCTGCTGGGAAGAGCTGCTCTTTTAATACAAATGCTGTCATTTAGAATTGCTGCTATGGTAGAAATCTTAAATTAAGCACTGTCCTTTATACAAAATACAGCACCACCTGCTTGAACACAGAGCTGATGAAACACTATATTTTTTTCCCGTGTGTCACATCAAATTATCCAGCAATATAAAAGAAATGGAAGTACACAGGGCTTTTTTTCTGAAATTACTTGACCCGTATCTTCTCCTTACAAGCACAATGTGCTAGGTGGGGGGCAGAGATAGACTGGCTCTTCAGAGAAAATTCCTTCAAAATGACCAATTTTTATGTAAAAACTACATTCAGAACCACAATTCTGCTGTCCTTTCACTTCAGATCCATAACATGTCCCCAGCTGCACAAAATGTCTGTGTATTCACAGGTGTGGGAAAAGGACTTCTAGTATAGCTGTACAATGAAATTCTCCTACCTAAGCCAAAAGTTCATTTGCAGTATAGCTTATAGCAGTTTGTCTAATGAATAAATTACTGACTGATGTAGCTAAATCAATCTGCTGGGGTTTTTTAATTGTTTTTGTTGTTGTTACTGTGCTTTTCTGTGTGGTAGTGAAGTGCTGTTGTTTCAGCATTAGACAAGGAATTGGGCAATATTTCATCAGCTTGCCAGGCTGGGCAGGGGGTCCTGATCCCAGGATGAAAGTACCTTGGAAAGGAAGCACATGTCCTGCCCAGCCCACACCTGCCTTTCTTTTACAGTGAAACCAGGATGATTAAGCAAAGCCCCGAACTCTGACTGGCATGTGGCAAGAGAAGGTCTTGGCTGTGCACCCTGATGCCAGAGATGTCCCACAGCTGTGCCCACGGAGGCTGAAGCACAGAGGCAGTATCTAATCCCTTCATGCCTGCAGTGAGTAACCTCAGGGCCAGGCGCTCCACATGTTCTCTGCACTCCAGGTCATGAGAGTTCAGGCTGGGAATAATGGAAACCACAACACCAAGTCTTGTGCCTGAGTGTCTTTGTACTATTTTTGAGGCCCTCTTGCCACCTACAGATTATTCCAGCAAAGGAAATATGCTTGTGACACATTCCCAAGCATTACACCATTACCTAGTATTTATTCTTCTGCATGTCCAATAATTGGCAGTGTACTGATGACAGTCATTTCTTCCAGGGGCAGTGTGCATTGAGGCTCTTGTGATGGGGTATATAAAGCTTGACTTAGATCCAGAGAATTTTGAAGGAGGTGCTGACAATACACTCATTAATTCACAATTACATTCCTTCAGAGAGCCTCCAGGCACTTTCTAAATACTATTTAGACCACATGCCTCTTTTATGAGACAAGTATTGTGACTATGGAAGTCAAAAAAACAAGGATAGAGATGTTTAAGTAACTTGCCCAGAGCCCTACAGGAAGGCACTACCAGAGGTTACCATAGAAATTAGTCCTGTGCTGGAACCATTTGTTCACAATGGCTTGAATTTTTGGGACTTATTTATAATTGACAGATTTGTATTGTTTTTGTGACTTTAGGAGTCCTCTGCCTGGGAGAAAGCAAAGATTTGGTAGTCACTAATGATTCCTTAGTTACTGTGAAATATATGAGAGGCTGACACTAAGAGGTAACAAAATGGACTTGCCATTCCAAATCAAACCCCAATCCAGAAAAGCTTTTCAAAATTCTGAGCTTACCTTGCTGGAGCCACTGAAGTTTCCAGAAGAGATAAAGTACATACATAGATCCCTGCAGGATGTCACAGTCTCTGTTTGAGGGTGTGCCTTGTAATGCCCCAACTGCTGGAAGTGCAAGAACCACAGTGACCTCCAAAAACTGCAAAGACTCCAGTCAGTTCTCTCAAATGTGGCATTAGGATCGCGTCCATTGTGGCCTTGTGCCTAGAGATCTGGTATCTATCAGAGGACCCCATCATGTTAACCACTGCACTTTGCCAGTTTGAGTCTCACCCCTTCCCACCCTCAATGCTCTGTGAGCTTGCTTTCTTTTGCAGTTCTGCTATTTCCTCTGACAAATGAACCCTTCCTCTATGGCTTTGGGAGAAAAAGAGGCAACTCCCATTGTTCCATTGTCCTCCAGTATGGAAAGAGACTGACAAAAATCAACAACTTTAGATATTCAATCTGTATAGCAATGTTTTGGTTTATAGGAATAAAGGTTGTGCTTTAACAAACTCCAGCCACTGTATTTCAGAAGTTTATGGTGTTTTTCTTGAGAGATAAACATGAAGAGGCTTTTAAAGCTAAATCACATTGCTTGAGGATTGTGCCCCTCCTGGCACATGATACAGAGCAGGTCTTGGTAAAATGTTAATTGACTTGGTAAGGTCTTTGAGACAGGCTCTGTCCATTAGGGCCTGGAGAGACATCCCTGGCTGGTTTTTATTTTTATGTTGTACAACAAGGTTAAACATTAATTTAATTTTTTCTCACTGATACCTTAAGATGGGTTTGCACTGGTAACAATTTCCACATTTTCAGGTTAAATAAGATCTGTTAAAACTACTTGGCTGGTAACATAGGGATTGTGTTTGCAAGGATCATTTGTGGTCAGACCATTGGTAGGCTGTTGGTCTGTACTTCCATGAGTAATATACTCCAGTGAGTAGCTGTGTTGTCTCAGCAAGGCTGGTGTCCTTAGCAAGCAAAAATGAAGCTGTGTAAATTAACTGTATCTTGATAGTCAAAAGGCTAAGAAAACATGCCACAACTCCACAATTTTTCTGTGAATTTTGCTTTTCTTTAAAAAATCAAAACAATAGCTATTAGAGTTAAAAAATTTTACTTGCTTCAACTGTGAATTAAAGCATTTTCTCATGAGAAATAATTAATTGTTAATTGTTCTTTCTCCTTTTCTTGTAGCCTTATCTCATGGAATAAGTTGTCATTATATGAGATCAAAAAGCTCATTTTTCTCAGGGAAGCCTGGATTCCAGGACATACTGAAAACCTGATTGTAAACTGAATATTTGGCAGTAGTAAGAAAGCAGGGCCTCTTTTGTTTGAAAGACAATCTAGCAGATCTACCCCAGATAAAACCAATTGTCTGCTTTACAGGTATCTGGCAGATGAGAGGTCAGCTTTGGCTGATTCAAGCCATACAGGTATTTCTTTTCTTTTTTTAGCAGTGCTTTCTCATAAACAGAACTTCATCAGACTCAAACAGCCCTCTGCTTTTGTGTGGCTGCTCTGTTTTCCTCCAAGCAAATTCTTCATATGCCCAGAAGGAATCTTGTTACCAACATCTGGGAGTACTTTAGAGGCTTTCATTATTTATATGCCAAGATAATATCTTTTGCCCATGAATGTGCTACTGTTCCCATTGATTAGATGTTTGCTGATTACTGCCAACTGCAGTGGCAGGGGTAGCATGGAAGCTATTCCCCAGCCTTCGTTTTACATCACAAACTCTGGGTCTCCAAACGCTCACCTGACCTTCAGGAATTCATTAATTTTAGACTGTTACTGGCTTGAGAAGGCTATAAAATGAGGAGTTAAGGGAAAAAAAAAAAAAAAAGTTGGCATTTAAAGTTAAGATTAAAGACATGCCAAAAGGAAACAGTAGAAAACAGTGATTTAAGGGGCGGGGGGAGCAAGAGAGGCTGTGGGATAAGAAAGGACAATTTCTTCATCATATCTTTGATAACTAGGAGTTGCCCATCTCGTTCCAGAGCAAGCTAGGAGTGAAGGGAACCTTTGCAAAGATCACATGAACCTGGCTCCTCAGGGTTCCCAGGGCTCTCCCCAGCCTCTTTTCCATCCTCACAACCTCTGCCCAGATCTGGTCCTTGACTTTAAAGTTCTTGTCTCAGTAGAGGCAGAGGGAAAATACAGAGATGAAAATGCAGATAGGGCCAAAAGCTGCCACTCAAAGAACAGCTCTGAAACCATAACAGAAAGTTTTGCAAAAAAATGAACGTATGTATTCAAAACAATGAAGAATGTACAGTTTCCCTATCATTTCATCATCACTTTGTTAGAAAACATTTCTCAAGTGCTGTGCTGCAGCAAACCACCTGCAGTTTTATTAAGAAAATGAATTAAAATATCAGATAATGTTAAGACATTTCTGAGCATGTGAAAATTAGCAGGTTTTTGATGAAAGCCCTGATCTCCTGAGAGGACTAATTTGTATCTTGTCATGGACTGATGGATGGTGCTGGTAGCATGCTGCTGTTATCTGCAAGGTCCACAATAGCCCTGCTGCCATGGGGAGGTCCATGAGGATACACCTGGATCTCCACAGTCCAGCTCAAGTACCTCACTGGGTAGACATTACTGTAAAATTGTTGCCGTGTGTCCAGAATGTCTGTTTAAATATATTTTTATTTGAACCCCTTAGTAATAATTGCCTATTTAATTTTCCTTCTGCAGCAAGTAGTGATATATATTGCACACTGTATTTGCAGAGACACTACCCAGGTTTTCTCAGGTTAGTTTCCAATCTGATTTTTTCTAGTAGACTTATGATGCTTGACTCAATCTCTGGCGCATCTTCCATCTTTAAAAGCAATATTGACAATTTTTAAGTATTCCAAAGGTTGATGTTTCAACATGGATACTGTATGTTTTCTTCTGAAACTATTTATAGGAGCACTCAATGGTTTTGTTTTCACTCATTTTCACTATTGCTGACAAAGACCTGATCCCAAACTACTCAGTGTACTTTACTTTCTCCATGTATTTGCCACTATGATATAACCAACAACTCCATTCATTTGATTTTAAAGTAGCTAGACATTTAGAGACTATAGTGTTTCAGGTATTTTTCATCTTATACACATGCCCAGAAACAGAAAAACAGACCCCAGGTCTTCAGCTGGCATACACTGGAGTAACTCTGTCATGGTCACTGGAGCCATGCTAATTCACAGCAGTTATGGATCTAGCTTGCTTCCAGAGTATGCATTGATTTTACCATAACTTTCCTGGTTTTCAGCCATTTAAATGTAAGTGCATTTGACATTTTGGGAGGGTACAGGTATTGCTGTGTCAGTCTTGATGCTGTGTTAATAATGATTTTGAGCAATGAATAATAATCACAGGGAAGCTTGGAAATTAAACTCCCGATTTTATTCTTATAGCCTTCTGGATTAGCAATTAAATTTGAGGTCATTTATGTACTTAAAGGGTCGGAGAGTGTAGAGAGTTCTGAATTAAAACATTAATAAACGGTGTTGAGGAAAATAACTCTGTCCAGCAGCGGGGCAATTCCAATGGTTTTGGTGCTGGAGGAAGTTTAGGGAGTTCCCTGCTTGTCTGTATCTCTGTGGTGACAATGTGACAGCTGACTTTCTTTGTTTTAAATTTAAAGAAGTCATCTCTTTTTCCCCAGAAGGTATATTGTGACCTGAACTATGTCAACTATCTCCTCCTCTCCATAGCTGCTGACACACACAGGCTGGGCTGAGCTTCTCACTGATGTCAGTGCTCTTCCATGGCTCTTGCAGCGAGGCAGGGGGTAGGCAGAGCATTTCCAGGGAATGTTGCTGCTCCTGGCTGATCATTCCCTTACATTCCAGCATCATGATACTGACTAACAGAGCATGCTGTCACCTGTACTCTTGGAATGCAATTGTCACTCAGAATCCTTCAAACAAAATTATGACAGTTCCATATAAAAGGAATTCTCATCAGTGACTATAAAACATCATTTAGGTAGATTTAGAGCTCTCTGGCTGGATTTGTGTGAAATAGGAGCTGGTGTTGTTTCACAGGCTTTGAACTCCAGCCAGTTTGCAGCACACCAGGGCCTGATGGGTTCTCAGGAGCTCTGCAAAGAGCTGTCCCTGGCTGCCCTGCTGTGGCCCTGCTAAGTCCCACTGCTAGGGAAGCCTCTCGCCACTGCAAGGAGTGCAAATGGAGACTGATTTCTCTTTGGTGAGTGTGTGAGGAGTGACTTATGGGTGAGTGTTTGAACTCAAAGGTCTGCCTGTTTGGTGTCGGCACACCAAGCCTTGTCCACAGTTGATAAGAACTGAGGGTTGACTTCAAATCCAGCTTCACTGAAAGTGACTGCAGATATCATCTAAAGAGTTTAGAGATAAAAGCTGCTAAGGCCATGAGAGATACTGTTATTAAAGGGAGGTTTTGGCATGTATCTAAAAAAGAACATACCCCTGATTATTTGTTCTTTCCCTCATTTCATACTCACTGACCAACAGTTTTGAACATGTGTACAAGAACCAGTGTATTACTGTTTGAGTTACTTCAGAGCTTCTTTTTTAACATTACTAATTGACTCACTGATGGATGCTTGCTCTCCTTACTTTATCACTGTAATGTTGTTCTAGCTAATTCCCTGCTGAAGCAGCAGAGCTACCCATTAAGCAAGCTCTACAAGCTGATAAGGAACAACAATATGATTTATGCATTGCATCAGGAACAGGGACAAATATTGGCATCAAGGTGACTTATTTGACTGTGAAGTTTATAGTGAAAAGGTCTCAGCAGGGAGCACCAGACATCAGTTCAGTGTTTTGCCATAAGCAGGGAGCCAAACATGTTTTTCTACTCTAAGTGATACTGTGCTCAGTGCAGAGGATGCAAGCAAGAAGACAAGAAACTAAGGGCAGCCAGCAGTGCTGTGCATCTGCAATTCAAAATGGTAGTACAGGACAAGGGGTAAAAGACACTAATCAAGACTTCTATGTCAGTTTTGGTCTTTAGGTGCTTCCAGGAAGAGCCTTTCTTGTATATGGAAACACCAGCCTTTATTGACTGAAGATGATCATATGCATTGGCAGAAAACTAGGGGAGTGGGATTAGGGATTTCTTAGAAATCAAACTACGCAATAAATCCCCATTTTTTTTACTCACCGTGACACAGTGAATGATGATTCATAAATTATTATTCACACACTGACAGCTTTTCTTTCTCTACTCCACAGACATCGCAATCATCAGTTTCTTAGAGCCATAGACCCATTTTAGCCAGTATTCCACCCAAATCCATATGGAGAACATAACATAAGAATAGCTGTTCAGGGCCAGACCTGAGGTGTGTCTGCCTCAGCATTCTGTCTGTGACAGCAATCCCTAGCAATCACCTGAAGAATGTAATAAATAAATGGGCATATATAAAGGACCTTCTCCCACTATCAAGCTTCAGCTTCTGGAAGTCTGTCATTTAGTGAGTCTCTGAGTTACAGATCATATCCACATCATTGTGGCCCTTGGTGACCATTTTTTCCATGATTTTTTTTAATGGAATGTGGAGATCGTTTTGCGTTTGGCCTCCGTTGCACTGTGAGTTCCATAACTTAATAATGTGCTCTGTGAAAGACCACATCCTGATTTCAAAGAAGCCGTAAGATTAAGATCATTTGTGATATGGTAGCTGGAGCACTGCAGGTACTTACAGCGCTGCACAGCACTAGATTGAAATCCAAACGATAGACTCATACAGTTATGTATATAACCAGCTTCATGTGTTCCTCTTCACATGGTGCAGTCAGATACTGGGGTCCACAACCAGCATTGAACAGAGCTCAGCAACCAGCACTCCAGTAGCCACCTCTCATACATCATCTTATTGGTGAACACAGGAGGTGGGAGTGGGACAAAGCTTGTCTTAATTCTGCCTTCACATCCAGAAGTAGCTCACTTTATGTCATCTTGCTTATAACAAAGTTTCATAGGTCCTAGAGAAGCCCTTGTGGTATTTTCAGATTTCTGAACTAGAAATGAGTAACGATCAGGTAGTTTTTCTCTTTCTGTGTTTTAAAAAACCCTATATGACATTCATCTCCTTTTTGCAGGCAAAGACTACCTGAAAGCTAAGCCCTTATTCTGGCCTGCTTGTATGTGGTAGGTAATGCTTCATCTTTCTATAGGATTCATTTGTTGAGCAGCTCAAGCTGAAGTTCATAGCAGTTGGACAGGTGTGAGCTGCCAAAGAAACATGTGAACTGATCATGGAAGAGGGAACAAAGAGGGTAGGTTAGGGCCAGAGCATGACCTGTCCATGGGGTACAGCAAGGGGGACTGTCCCTGGGTGCAGACCCAGGGACACCAAGTTTCCACAACTCAGCCTTTAAACAGCAGAAAGGCAGAAAGAAGGATCATACTGGTTAAGAACCACAGTGGTGAGCAAAGCTTCCAAACAGGGGATTTCAAGCTCTGCAACAGAAGGGTGTGATTTTCAAATGCCAGTTCTACTGTGACAAACCAAAACCACCATGGATACTCATGACTGTGAGCCACCATTGTGCACCATATCCAAGGACAGATACCAAAAAAGGTAAAACTGAAATTTCAATTTCAACACTTTCAAGAGGCTAAAACATTTTCTTAAGCTCTTTAAACAAATTGATTTGTTAGGGAAGTTTCAATGAATCATATTCATAACAAATTCCATTTAATTTACAACAGTGAGTCATTAGCTGGCTCTTCTGCTGATTTGTTTATGCATCCTGCTGAAAAGATAACTGATTTTAAGAATTACATTTTAATATCTGCTCCTTAGAACAGTGGGATCAAGCATTTTGTAAAAAGCGTGGTAGTGTCAATTTCTATTTCCCTTTTCCATCATATTTGGTCCTGGCAAAGGTTGTGTGCAAAACACCTGCAATAAAATATCCCCTTCTTGGGTGTTCTGAGTCTGCCCAAAAGTGCAGTGCTTCTCTTAAAGACCAATGCTTCGCTAAACTTGGTCTAAAATTAAATGTATAATTTTCTGATTTGCTGCAGGCTTCACTATGTAGGATGATTACAAGCTATGAAATACTGAGTGGTGGAATCCCAAATTACTTCTGGATTGAAACCTCTCTTAAATGCCAGCACTTACTTCAGGGGAACAATTCAAACCACAGGATGGAAAAGCTCAAGATGGCAACATGTCTTTGGTCCTGTTCTGCCTCATTTTCCCTCTCTGCAAGGGAGAGGCAGGGCTACATCTCTGGCAGTACAGAAATTATAATTTGGATTTTGGATGACAGCATCCAGTGTCTCAATTAGTTATGCCAGCTTGCACCAAACACTCATTATTAACAGCCACAGATTAATGACCCACTATGAAGTAAATCCCTGCCAAGGGGCAAAGGGCCAACATTTAACTACTGCAGGAAATTTCAGAGAGGGAGCTTCTTTTGGTGGTAACAGGAGGATTATACTGGGTTTTGCTATGGATGCTGCAGTGAGAGTGGGATGCAGAAAGGGAGTAAACCATGGTTAGATGGAGGGCTGGGAGAGAGGAGTGCATGCATGAGGTACCTGGCTCCCCTGACAGAGAGGGGACAGGGGCAGAGGGGACAAAGGGATGAAGTTGTGTTATGAAGAGCTTGGCAAAGCAGTTACGTGTTTGAGCTGGGTTCAGAGAAGAAGCATCACACATCTTCCCAGGAAATTTGCCTATTTCTAATTAAAAACAGTAAATCAGGGCTTAGCAAGTGGAAAAAGGTGAAATGAGCCAGGGAGAAAAAATTTATTCAGAAGGATTTCAAGAGACCATTTAAGAAAAGAGGAGAATTTCAGGTAAAACTAAGAAGGACAATATTCTTCTCCTACACTAAAGATAAAGGAACTCCTGCACAAGGGGTGTTCTTCTCCCTCACCTCCCGCCGCCTCCAGAGCCCCAGAAGGTACCTGCACCATGGGCCCCAGAGACAGAGTAGCTGATGGAGTGCCAGGGAGATGGGACAGGGCCACTGTGGGACAGCACTCTGCAGGCTGGCAAGGAGGAGGGATGCAAGACTGGGACCGCAGGTAGTGTAGTAGACAACAGCAGAGACTTAATAGTTTTGCTATCATTGGTGTTGCTTTCACTTAGGCCTGGGTTACTATCTGGCAGAGGTATGTTGGCCACCATTAACATAAGTGTTTCTAAAATTAAAGTAAGAGGAAGGCAAGTACCGGCACTTCACAAGAATTTTGTGATTTTTTTTTAAGCCTGAAAGAAACTCAGTGATACTTCTGAAATAACAGGAATGAGACAGTTAAAGTGTTGTACAAAGGCTGCCTTTAAAACTTCCTTTTTATTTTCTGATCATCATTTTTGATCTTCTTCAATCAAATGGCACATCACTTAGAAACTGATGAAAAGAGAATCTTCATCTGGTTATTAACTCCTTGATGAAAGACCTGTAAAAAGTGCATTGTTCATTTACAGGACTTCAGAAAATATTGAAAATTAACTGAATTCTTTATGAGATACATGGCTTCTTGAAAGTTGTAATTGGGCACACGGGCTGGAAAGGCAGACCAGTTATGACTGCAAAGATGAAAAGAGTGTTGTGCTGTTGCCAATAAAACAAACAAGTTCCTAGACTCTTCATGCCCTTCTTCACCACTTGGATAATCTTCCTTTCTAAATGACACTGATTTGGGAGGTAGGAAAGGCAGCTTAAGCCGAAGAAGGCTAGCTAAATATTTTCTGACCTAATAGATATCAGATCAACTTTTCCAAAATACCAAATCAACTATTTCAAAGTTACAACAAAACTTTACACAAAGGAAAGTCATCTTTGACTAGGAAAAAAAACCTTTTCTTTGGAGTAGCACATACCCTAAAAGAGTCACCTGGCAATGCTGTTCCAGCACTATCCAGATGCTGTGTTTGTGTGCCTTGTGGTCTCTGATTCCTCTTTCCATCCTCACAGTAGGGCTGTGTTCCTATGATAGTTCATAGCATAGCTGGGAATTGACTCGGTGCATGTTGCTGGACCTCTCCTACATAAGTTGTTCTTTGGCCTCTGTTCACTCTTTGGAGAGAACTAGAGAGAAGGTCCAGGACCTCTGTGGAGGAAGACATGGATGGAGGTGGGGAAGAGGCCCAGCTGTGGCAGGGGAAGGTCCTGCTGGCTGATGGCACTCACTCCTCACCAGTGCAGTGTTGATGGAACCGCCCTTAGCCCCACCACAGAAGAAGCAGAGGGTGTGATGCTGCCATGGTAGGGCCATGGAACACAGGGTCCTACAGGCACTCCACAGGGTACTCCACGGGACCCTCCACTGTCCCCTGTAAGCCCTACCACCTTGTCCTGGCAGCCCTTTCTTTCTGCTCTTTCTCTGCCCAGCTGGCATTTTGGGGGCAGGTGGAGGTGTAGAAAGGAGTCCCTTTGCAGGAGAATGTCCACATCATCCCATCCTGCTGTCGATATCCAAAAGCTTGATTTTCTGGAGAGATAACCCGCAGGAGATGATTCATGCAAGAAAAAGAGAGAATGGACCTTCGTTCTTTGACGTCTGGAAGTCGGAGCTGGGCAAATATTTCTCTCCATAACAAAAAAATCAAAGCTTGGGCAGAAAAATTTGTGCAACTGTGTCATGTGTCAAGAGTGTTTCAGTTTTTCCCTCTTCAAAACAAAAAGGGGGGACACCAGAACAAACAGTCTTGTCTGTGTATTAGTAAAAGGAGATGTTTAATTTCTTTTTGTTTCAAGCTCATGTTTAGGCTAGAAGGCTACTTAAATCAAAATATATGTAGCCTGCTGTTTCTATAATGAAAATGTTTTATTTTTAGTTGACCCAAATTTTGACCCAAATCACATTTTCTTCTACTTTTCTCACATAAGAAAACAAAACAGAACTGAAAATTCATTTCAAGTATTTTAGAAACAAACCTTTTTTTTTAAATCCCGGTATTGGACCAAGGTACTATTAAATAAATTAAAAAAAAAAAAAAAGCAAACTCACAATCACTGATGATAGCTCTAACAGGGAATGAACACCAGGCCTTCAGCCGAGGTGTTTTTGATTTTTATTTCAGTGATGCTTTGAAGTTCTGTGGATCTTGGAGATTTAACTATTTCCAGTTGCCTTGGAAATGAGGATGCAACATTTAAGTAGATGCTTTTGTGAAGGACTGCACTTTCATACCTACGTGTTTGAATTGCCCTTGCTGTGTAGATATGGGCAGAAATTGTAGCACAGGAATTTCCACCTGAATAGCTCTAGGATGACCTGGCTTGAGCAGAGAGTTTGGACCAGACAACCCACTGTGGTCCCTTCTAACTTTACTCATTCTGCAATTCTGTGATTCTGTGCCTAGACTGGAAACCAGGGTGGTTTGCCTGAATTTTCTTGCTTTAAGAAGAATTCAGTAACATATTCTGGGTGAAAGCCTCTGCAGTGATGCTAGGATGGCAAACATCTGTGTTCTGAGCAAATTCCACCAGGCCTAGCCATGCATTAAGCTGGACTGAACTGTGTCTTTAAGGAGAGCCCAGAGTTAAAAATAGATCCTTGAGAAATGAAAAGCTTGTAAATGCTCTAAATGCTTTTTTAATAAAAGGAAATTGCTGCAGGAAGTGATTTCTTATATTCCAGGCTCTGCCAGTTGTTTCCAATCAGTGCAGCTTGGGATAGCTATTATCTCACTAAGTTGTATTAATGTGTTTGTTGCTGCTGCTTTTGCTTTTAAAATAATCTACAGGATAACTGGAGTTCTGTTGCTTAACCTATTTGTTTTTTGCCATAAAAACTGTTCCAAGGGGTTCCTTCCCCAACACTAATGCCTCAGAGTAGCAGCCATTGTCTACTCCCTCACTGGAGAGTTGGCCACTTAGCAGGATGTGGTGCTTCAAAATGCTTCTCCCCTCCCATTTTTCCAATCATTCTTCATTTCCTGAACCAAAGGACCCTGAGTACAACTGGTCCTTCACACCAAGGATCTGAGCCCTGCCATGCAGAGCTGCCTCTGCACAGACCTGTGCGCCAAGGCCTGAATGCTGGGAGTGGCTCATCACATAGCCAGCAGCACAAGCAATGGGACACGCCTGATGGGGAACTTGCAGTTGGCAGTTTAGGGGCTACATGAATTTCAGAATGGGTCATGACCCTGTGGACTGTTGTAAATGGGAGCATAATTTGGGACCTGAAGTTTTATGGGCTATGTTGACATTCTGCAGTCTCACAAAACTCTCAAGCCAAGCAAACAAGAGGCTTATGTCAAATTTTTAACTGGCAAAAACTTAATGCTAGTAGCTGGTGACTAGATGGGAAATGAGGAAAGCTCAAAAAGTTTGTAAAAACTGACTTGATGCAGAGCTTTGAGAAAATCAAAGCATGTCACTTCCAGTGTTGATGACAAACTCCTTCCCTCCTGTTACATGTTACAGTCCAGACTTGTGCCTGCAATTCTACTGAAGCTGATCCTGAGAACCAGGATGGACAATCCGCAGTCCAAGGTTGATGACAAGTTGGCGCTGTTTCCAGGTCTTCCAACAGCTTCAAACATACACCATTTTTAATAACCTTTACTACTAAAAATTTATTCCTACTTTTCTTGAAAAGACAGATTTCTGTCCCTTGGAGACTGAGGTCAAAGGGACCTTTCAGATGATCACACAAACACATTTTCCCTCTGTACTCAGCACTGGTGAGGCTACACCTCTAGTACTTCGCCCAGTTCTGGGGCACCCACTTCAAAAGACATTGAGGTTCTGGAACGAGTCCAGAAGAGGACAGCGGAGCTGGTGAAGGATCTAGAGAGTGAGTACTATGAGGAGCAGCTGAGGGAACTGGGGTTGTTTAGCCTGGAGAAAAGGAGGCTCAGGGGTGACCTGATCACTCTCTGCAACTCCCCAAAAGGAAGTTGTGTGCAGGTGAGGTTTGCCCTCTTCTCACAGTCAACCAGTGACAGGACAAGAGGACGTAGCCTCCAGCTGTGCCAGGGTAAATTCAGGTTGGCATGAGGAAGAATTTCTTCACAGAAAGGGTGATAAGATGCAGGAAAGGGCTGCCCAGGGAGCTGGTATAATCACTGTCCCTGAAGGTGTTCAAGAAATGACTGGATATGGCACTCAGTGCCATAGTCTAGCTGACAAGGTGGTGTTCAGTCAAAGGTTTGACTCCATGAACTCAGAAGTCTTTTCCAACCTGCAGGATTCTGTGACTGTGTGAGTAAAGATGATGCACTGTCCTTTTGGTTTATAGCTAGGTACTGTCTGTCAGGTAGCCCCAGAACACAACAGCAAGTGTGCAACTTCCTGCATGGGAGACCCACTGAAGAACAGGGTATGTGTGTAAGTACCCAAACCAGAATCATCTCCACAGTCTTATAAAGAGTGAAATATGAAACAGCCTATCGAAGATGGGATGTGGACAACAAACACCCTGTTCTATTGTTGAATGCCAAATGTAGATTTGTACACAGCACTTTAAATAATTAAACAGAAAAAGTGTTGCCATCTGCCAACATCCATCTGGTGAGGGGAACACAAAGCTCTGAGTGAGAAACCAGCACCAAACAAGATCCACTTAGTAACAGGGGAGATTCCAGCAATCAGCTCACGGATGCCTTGTGGTGCTGTCATCTCTTCTGCTCAAAAATAGCTGGCAGACCCAATAGCCCCTGTTTAAACAAGGTTGCTGATAGAGCATGAAACTTTGCCAGTACAGGCAGAAAAATAGCTTTGTAGTAGAGGTTGCAAAAAATATTTTATAATCAGAAATACTATAATGTCTTGTAAAAGCAGGCACGTGCCTAGCTTCAATAACATTGTTCAGATCTGTCTACACTCATTCGAGCACTGTAAAAAAAGCAATAGCAGTCAGAGAGGTGTCTAGAAGGTGATGATAATATTCAGAGGCAAGGAAAGGTCTCTATAAGGAAGGATTCAGGAGGCTCAGACTGTATTTTATACGAGAAAATTAAGAGGTGACATGACAGAGGTAGTAAAACTAGGGAACTTAGTAATTCCCAGATACTCTTTCAAATATCCTTTCAAATAAGAGTGAGCAGAAGACTAGTGAAATCAAAAATACGTTTTATGCACATCAAAGGGAATACTGGGGTTGTGATTGGCTAGTTATGATTGTGGCACAAAGTAGATTCATTGAACTTGAAAATTGCAGTACAGTAATTTTTCTTCATCTTTCTCTAACTTTTGGAGCCTGTTGTTTTTGGTAATTTTGTGGGGTTCCGAGACATTTATGCAAACACTCAAAGTATGAACAGTTATTTAAGCACAGGTATCAAACTGTACAAGGCTATAGAGTAAGAAATGTGCACTGTAGACTGTTGCAGGGATCCCTATTGTAGGTAGGATGGGGAAGAACCAGATCTTCCGACACACAGTAGACCCCACCACAGACTGGGGTCACAGTTGTGGCAGCGACCCTTCGGACAAGCAGCATTGCAGCCAGACACCCAAGGGGACAACCATCATCAGAGCATCCTCATCCTCCCTTGGTAGAGCTCCCACAGAACTCCATCCTTACAGAGCATTGAACAATGCCAGCTGACGCCAGAAGCCATTGGGAACTGAGGGCACTTTCTCTTCTGCAAAGACAGGCTTATCACTTCCAAAAGCCAGAATAATAGGGTTGTATTACTAGCTGTGATAAGGAGGAAGCTTATTCTAGGGAAGATACATTTTCACCATGCCCTACCCTCAATGTTGTTTGTGTTGCAAAATGCCACAGTGTGCCAGCCACTCTACAGATTGGAAAAGGTAAAGAGATCTCTCTGGACCAGATAGCATCACTTCTTATTGAAATCTACCAGCTGAATGCATTTTCTCACATCAGAGTGACACGGGCTTCATCCAGTTTCAGCTTGCCATCTTATAAACCCAGTGGTCTGACACTGGGATGTACTATCAATAGCAAGCAGATAGAAAAGTGGATGCACCAAGGAAGTCTTTGAGGTTATCTGTGGGGAACAGGGATGGCTTTCCCACTATAGATGCCCTAAGAATGTATTTAATTTTGTCTGCTGTCTCAATTGAATATTCTGCAACTCAATATTCTGTTCATAACAAGGATCTTTTCTATGCATTTGACTGCAGTTTTCACTACTATTAACAAAATTTTACATAAGGGTGATAAGGCATTGAGGTCAATGACTTCCTTCAGCTACCATACCATTTAAAAGTATGAAGTGATAATTCTGGTTTGGACTCTATTTGTGACAGGTAGCATCTCAGACCATGTCCTTTTTCTGGCTCAGCATTGCTGTTCATGGCTGAGAAGAACAGAGTGGCTGTTTTGGAGGATTCAATTTTCTTAAAGGCTGTACAGGCATAGCCAAAGAAAAAGGCCAGGTGGAAGCAAGCAGAAGTTGCATGGGTTCCTACAGGCTACAGCGTAGCAGGCATATTACACTTTCCCCCAGAATTTACATTTTTTGTTTAGGGACAAGGACGTAGGTAATCTTTTCCTAAACAGACAAGAAGAGTTTTCATTGGTAACTGGGCAAGCACTTGGCTGGGGATATTTGAGAGAAGCCATGTGTTGACCTTTGCTCCTGTGCAGGCAGGGGGGACAGTAAGGAATGATGTTACTGAAGCCGTGTTGGAGCTGGCTGCTGGGCTTTGGGGATCACAGCACCTGCATCAAACTGTCCTGGTATGTCCTTGGATGCGTAAATACACACGTATTTACACACCCAAACTGGAGTTTTCTGCTGGAGTGTTTCTTTTTCCTCAATACCTGAATGAGTAGAGCTAGAGGAGGGAATAACACTTTTCTCAAATTCTTGATGTTTTTGCTGTTCAAGCAGTTTTCTCAGTGAGAAAATTTAGCTTTTCTATGGCCTCCCTTTTTAGTTTCTGGAGTCACAGGACTTCTAAGGATAGAAGGAGTTTCTTGGTAGAAAACAGAGTCAGAAATACCACTTTTGCTTCAGAAGCATTTGTGTGATTTTCTCCTAAAGTGCAACTATGCATTTCCAGAAAACAACAGCAAAAATCGCTGTCTTTCATGGTAATTGCCTGTTGTTAATTGAGGTTCAGGTGGAGCACTAGTGGTAGCTGACCTCACTCCAAGGAACTTCTCTCTGAGCTTTGTGGTATCTTGGTCTCCTATTGCCACTGGTAGAGGCAGGCAGACTCTCTCTGAGGATTGAACACTGCTCCTGGTGCTGCAGGAGATGCAGCTTACATCCCCTACACTAACTGAAGGGAGCCTGCTCTGATGTATTTTAAATTATTATAGCAGCATTTGGCACTTTCCATTTAAAAGGCAAGTGCTAAAATAAATTGAGGCAACTTCTTGTTTAGATTCCAGGAAGTTGCAGGATAAAGGAGGAAAAAAGCAAAACAAAACTAAACAACCCAAACCAGCCTGAATCCAAATCTGTGCTTAAAATCTCCCCTATCTATTTAAGTTACTGTGCCAGCTCAGCTCAATATCTAAAACAAAGAAAATGAATTATGGAACAGCACGAGGAGAGCTTGCTAATTTTCCCACTGATGCACTGTGAAATGAAAGCTTTATTCTAAGAATATCATATCCTCGGGGCTCTGTCTGGGGAGACACTGACAAATACAAATGTCCTTACAGATTTTCTTTTATTCCTGCTTTATGGTGTATTCCAGACAGATTTCCAAAATTATATATAATAATATATAATCTGTAGTTGTGGTTTGGTGGAGTTCAAGGCTGTGATTTTCCAGGACATAACAATGCCCTGTTTGAAAATGGAAGATCAAGTGCACATAATGAAAGGCAGATCAAATTCTAGAAGAATTTCCTTATTTCTTAATCAATATTAATATATGTGACTTTAATTTCAGTGTCTTTCCTCCTGTTATTTGCCAAGGGAACATTAACAACAACAGCAGCTTTACATTTTTATAGCGCCTTTCATCAAGAAGGATTCAAAAGTGCTTTACAAACCTCGGACAAAATTCTTCTTTGATCAGCACTGAAAATCTCTTAATCCATGGTGCAAATCTCTGTTGCACTTTCTGTGGCTTTTCCTGCACATAAGACTTTCATTGATTTCTACAGGAATCGTGTGTGCGTGTGTGTGTGTGTGTGTGTGTTTGTGTGTGTGTGAGAAACAAGTGCAGAATGTGTAATGGAAATCTGCACTGCAGAAAAAAAGGAGCTAAAAAATCATACACGTATGGATCCATTGCCCATCACAGAAGTGCATCACTGCTGGAGTGGACCTCAGTCACAATCTGTATGCATTAAAAAAAAGATCCAGTCTCAGTTTCCTAACTGGGACCCTCTCCTTGGTGTTGCAGAAGAGGGTCTTCCTTAAAAAAGGAAAAGAACAAATATTGGCTCCTGTGCACAAATTTTCTTCTTTGTTTCAGGTAGGCTTCCCCATCAGACCCTTTGAATCTCTTCCTAAAAGCAGAGGGTCAGATCTGACTGCCAATTGCCATTGAGCAGCTGCTCCCAGGTGAGTGCTGTGGGTGCAAACAGCTTTTACCCGAACAGCATCTTCCACGGCAAACATCCCTGCCTGCTGCCTCTTGCAAATGACAGGAAAAGGAACCCAAAATTTCCAGAGCTTCTGTACTGTGTGTGTGCAAACCTTTCTGAGTTAAATGCTAGCTTGGAAATCTTGCAAAGTCTCCCAGATTCCGGAGAGATTCCTGAGAAAATGGTAGATTTAGAGAAGCCCTCCATGTTTCAGCATTCTAGTCTACAGCTAAACTGGGATGTGCAGAGGGGATGCAGCAAACTGCGTTTCCTGAACTAATTCCAAGTTCAACTTGGCCAAAACCCTAATTCATCTATGTGTGATGAAGCTTTTTCACCCTTAAAGCTAATGTTGTGTTTGTGATTAGAGTTTACAAATGATAAGGAACAATTTCCTATTTAATCATTAGAAAGTGATGAGCAGCATCCTACTGAGATGAGTGGACATCCCAAAGTTATCATTAATTCTGTACACACTTCTGTTCAGTAATCAAGATTTCAATTCTGGTTTTGAACACATAAATCTCTGGCCCTGACATGCCCTATTTTACCAGGACATTCTGTTTCTCATGAGTAGAACCATATTTTTAATGAGAAAATCATTCAGAATTAAATGTCCCCTGGGGATACTATTTGAAGAGGTAAAATGCATCACTTTCTAAAACAGGTGCAGTAAGGTGATGAGGAATCTTTTAACTAGTTCATGTGAGAAAAAGGAGAGAATATTAGCTGAGTGTGAACAATATTGGTCCATTTAAAAATAAAGTTTGCACTCTAAGGCATCATGTCGATTTATTGCACCTGATGAGCTATCCAAAGATTTTATTCCTGTCTGTTTAAAGCCTTTGTCTTCCAAAGAGTGGAGTATGCTGTTTAAGTGATTATTTTCCTTGCATTTCCTCCAGCTGGTACATCTACATCTGGGTTTATATTTATGTTTTTAATATCTGTTAACTAACAGGATTGCCAACTAGCACACACACTATTAACATCAAGAGTTCATGTTCTATCACTTGTGCTAATCACGTTAGAAACATGACCGTGCAGTGTAAATGCAATTCTGTCCAAAACTGGTTTCCTTCTAATTGCCAGCAATAGAAAGCCCTAATTATACACTGTAAATTTAAATGCGGCTGAAATTCATTAGGAACTCAACAGGAACCCTTCTTTAAGTGTCTCTGAAAAGCCCAGGTCCAGTAAAGTCAAAGTCAAGGTGTATATATTGAGCCCACCCTCCATCCACAAGAGCCATCATCGCAATGTACTGCTGTGGCTTTGACTTCTGAAACTCCGCCTTGAGCTCACCATTTAGAGGGAAGAGTTCCGTGATGTTTGAAGGTAGCTAGTGAAAGTCTAAAGTAACCTGATCCAAATAATTAAACTTAGCAATAAATTGGTGCTTTTCATCTTCAAAGTGCTTTACAAACATTAATTATTTGGGCTCAGCAAAGTCTTGTAGAATGGAAGCCGCTCCATCCCTATCTCCTGTGAAGAGACTTCCTTGGCTGTGTCCCCCCACATGCTATTTTTAGTACAGGCAAGGGCCCTCTTTATGTTTCCTTACTTTCTCTTCTCATGGCACCTACCTTTTCTGTGCTGAAAATCATGCCGGCTTAGTAATGGGGATAGGGAAGATTTTAAAATTAAATAGTCTTTTAAAACAGCAATTGGCTTGGGTTTTCCTGGAAGAACTGAAGCATATGAAGATCAGAGGCAGACACCTTCATACCCTGTGCCAGCTTCCAAACCTTCAAACCTTCTGTCCCTTTTGAACATGAAAAGTTCTGTTTCAGGCACACCAAGAGGTGGATCCATTGGCTGCTGGTCAGCATGGGTGTGTGTCCCACTGGGAACAAAGTTACAGCAAATTTCAGTGCCTGCCAGGCTGCTGGGTTTCCTTGCCCAGTAATGCATCTAAAAATATGTCCATCAGAAAAGACAATACTCTCTTCATGGCTCTGCATCACCTTGTCACAGGGATCTGCTTCTTCCTCAGACTCAGAAACATCTCTATCTGTTGGAGTCTGGTGACCATGAAGAGGCAGACACACTTTTTGCAAATTTGCCTGTGTTGTCACACAAATAAACAATTTTATCATGGCTATTCTTGCATGGGTGTCTGCTCAGCCCTGGATTGGCTCAGCTCTTACTCCAGGAGAGCTGCTGGAATCTTCCCTACAGAAGCAGCCCTATTCTCCCATTGCCTCCCTCTTCTCCTTTTGTAGCTGCTGTTTCAGACATTTGCAGCTTAATTGGTACTGTATACCAAGTCCAGCAGTGTATTTTCCTATGTGGCTGAGCTCCTGATGACCCTCTTCAAAGGTTATTCTATTGCAGTCATGATGCATTAATGTTATCAAACAGCTGTGCAGGCACCAACCCTTCAATTTACTTGCCTGTCTGTCTGCCTTTCCTGAGCTTGACATTTACTTTACCAAAATAATGGGGCAGCCTTCCTACTACAAGTAATGTAAGCGAAGACAAAGATCTGGTTACTCTCATTGTAGGAAGCACCTCCAAAAAGAAAAAGGCCAACTGCTATGGTTTTTTTTTCCCCTACTGGTTTGTAAAAAGGACAAATAAGCAGGTAGTCCAAAATAATCTTATTTATTCAGTGTGGCAGACCCAAAACCTCGCTGAAAAGAAGAGGTCTCCTGGTTGCATGTCAGCCTATGATGAGAAAGCTCAGGAGACAGCTGTACTCCTGGTTTTCTTCATGACTTTCACAAAGTTGTTTTCCTTCTCAGTGTTTCAGGTCCCCACAAGACAGGGTGTTGTGGGAATAAATAGGGGAGGGTGGAAGCAGAGGGGAGGTGTGCAGCCAAGTTCATCCAGAAGGCACTGGGGTGGTCATACAAACCCTTACAGACTTCCCTCTGTTGCATTCCCCTTTGGGTTTCACCACTTCCCATTGACAATAGCTTGACATCACTTCCTGGAACAAAATGAATGTATTAAACTATTTCCTCTCTAACTTGTAGCTACTCAGCTACCTATTTTTGTCTGGTAATGCTAACTGGAGCTCTAGGTTTGACTCTGTTTCCTGACCAACCCAATGCATTGTCTGTCTTCTAGCACAATCTTAAAATAGTCTATCCTGATCTGTGTGAAAGCAAGCACAGATGGATTTATACCCTTGTCTCAAAAATGGCTGGCTCTTTGGAATTGTTGTAGAAAATATCTGTGATGGAAGTTGTGTGGTACTTTAATCTCAAAAGCATAAAAATTTCATCAAAAGAAAAATTGGGTGGTTTTGGCCCTTCAGGCATCAGTTTTATCTCTACAGAATTACCCCAAAACCCCAAAAGAAAGAGCTATATCTCTCCAAAATTGTCCATAATAAAATTTCCTTCTGTGTGTCCATATCAGTCTCATGCATATCACTCTGGGTTTTCTACAGGAGCTTGGAGTGCCTGGAATAAACAGCTTCAGAATTAATACTGGGAATGCAACTACTGAGTGGTAAATCCTTCATAGCAATAACTTTTCCTCAGAGAAAACAAGTGAGCTGGTGAAAATAAAACAGTTTGAAAATTTCAGTGGATTATTTATGCTGCTGCAAAACAAAATCTAGTAAAAACAATCTAAAGCTTTCATTCTGGTATTGAAAAAAAATTAGTGCCACTTCTGTTCCACTAACTTCTGCCACTTCTGATACTTCTTTCAATTTATTTTGTAATTAAAAATCTTGTAGATGCTTAAGTCAGAGAAAAAATATTAATCTGTGGCTGAAGAAAATGCTACAGTTAACTGAAAGTGATTGCCAAAAAACTGTTGGAAAGGATTCATTGCAGGACAGCTGCAGATGAATTTCTCTCACGATTTCTCAGCATAACCAGGAAAAATAAAAATCTCAGTTATTCACACAGCTCTGTTATTTATTCTCATCATTGTTCTTCATCTGATGGCTTCATATAGCAAAGTAAAGCAAGTGGGAGAAGACAATGGGGACATAAGGCCATTGTGACTCCAGTGCGATTATATGATCTTATTAAATATTTGTTTCCCTCACTGGACTTTCACTTACAGCTAAGGGGCAGTTATTTCTTAATAAATCAATTGCTTGTGATCAGTTGTCCATACCTTTTCCTTTTCACAACTCCATGTAAAGGATGTCAGTGTAAATGAGAAGAATGCCCTATTAAGTTCATCATACACAAGACCTTCCAACTTCACCTCATCATTAAAACCATAACAGACCTCCAGAGCTGTCTTTGAACTCACCTTTCTTTGCTAGATAAAGGGCAGCAGGTGAAGAATCACAACAGCAACAAACACAAATGTAGGGGATTTGAGAGAGTGTCTATCACAGAAAATGGCTATTGTTCACCTAATGCCATTTTGGGGCACAGCATGTTATAGAAGACCTGGAAAGCAGACATCAAATACCAAGAGTATTTTTACAGACCCTCAAATGGAATTTTGGGTTATTTTTGACTGTTTGTTTGTTGCACCAGGGGTGGGGCTGTGAAGAATCACTCCAGACACTAGCCAGGGAGCCAGCACCTGGTCTGTAACACTCATGAAGCCAAAGGTTTCAGACTTTAGGTTCATAATAGCAACATTGCCATCTGTGCTGTGCCTGCAGCCAGAGGCCACGCGTGACTATTCGGGCATGAGCACATTCAATTATGGGCCAAACTGGCAGAGGAATCCCCACGCCCGCAGGGGAGAGACAGCAATGAGCCATTGTCTTCTGAACGACTCCTTTGCACTGAATGAAGGTAACCAGCCTTTAATCTGAAGACCAAGAGAGACATTTTGGCTGGTTCTAGTTTTGCTGACCTGAATTCCTTTATTCTTAGGATTTTGACTGAACGTTGATCTCAGCACTTGCTTTGTAATCAAGAGATGGAAAGTGGGGTTAAGAAACACCTTCCACATCAGAAAATTCACAATTGAAACACTGAGCACGGCACTTTCAGGCATGAGATGCAGAGGTTTCTAATGTTTTCATTAAATGCTCAAATTAGTCATCTTTCTAAACATGGTGCCATATAGCTGTAGTTGACATTAGACTTTTGGGTTTGGGGAGAGCTTTTTTCTCATTTGTTTTCTGTAGTATTGTGTCCTGCACCTCATCCAATGAGTAAAGCACACCACAGTTGTCTCCCTCTCTCTCTTTCCAGAATCCTCATGTTGCTGTCAAAAACTACAGCAACAGGATGCATCCACCTCATAACAGCAGAAGGAGCTTTCTGCCAGAACATGAGGGGTATAACACATTTCTTTGCAGCAGAGAGTGGGGATCATAGGGGCTTGTGCCCCAGACGAGTCAAGACTCCTCAAAAGAGAAGACAGGCTATGACTGGGAACACAAGGGATGAGATGAGGAGAGCTGCTGGCACCAAGTTGATTTTCATGTGAGCATTTCTTGACTTTTCCTTATTTCCCTTTCATGAATAAGCACTCTTCCAAAATAGCAGCGTTTTCCTGCCCAGCACATGTGTTCACTTTGCCTCCTCCTGAGCTGCAGGTTGCTTGGGGATAGAGTGTGCCAGCAATGCTGCCTGGGTCAGCTTGCCAGAGCAGTAGAGTGAGGTGTGACCTCTGGTGTGGGAACTGCAGGAGGGTGCTCTGGGGACACATGTAATCACCCAGTGTGGAGCTTGGGCAGGCAGTGGGGTTAGCACCTCTGCTCCGAGGGAAAACAGGAAGAAATGCTGTTAAAAACTTCAGCCGCTGCAGCCTCTGGGTCTGCCTCACCTGAGAGGCAATGCCTTTAGCTGCCAGAGCAGAGCCACAGCAGATGCACACAGGCTTCTTAAAAGAGCATGCCTTTTGTACCAACTCCAAGAGAATAATGTCACCTACCCAGCCACCAGCCCTGCTTTCCACAGTGCCTGAGTTTTTCCTTAGAAGTTTCCTATTCAAGCACTTAGCCTGACCAGGGCTGACCTTGCTTAGCTTATGAGATTGTAACAAGATCACTGCCTGAGGTGTGAAATGACACTGGAATGGAGGTCATGATCTTACAGAGAGCATCTCCTTCCTCTGCTGCTATGTCTCCTCCTGGCTCCCCTGCCCCAGCATCCAACTAATCAGGCAGAAACAAATGCACCATGCTTCTAGTACAACACTGGCAGAATATAAAAACCTGTCGTTTTGGCTATTCAGTCATCTCAGTGGTATAGATTTTTTTTTATGCATATGAATTCAAAGATCAAACAGTTCCTTTTCTATTTTTTTTTTTTTTTTTTTTTTTTGTCACTACTTCAACAGAAACAAAAAGTGGTTTTTATAGGTCTATCTCTGTAAGACGCCAAAAGAGATTAACAGACAGACGAACAGACAATACCATTTAAGCAACATGGACAGAACAGCAAATCAGTCATTCTGAATGAATAATACATTTAAGCAGTGATACGAATGGCTGAAAATTCATCTGCATCTACTGTGAAACTGCCGGGACCCATTACAAGGTGGAATATTCTGCAGAAAGTACAGAAGGCACTTTTATTTTGGTATTTCAAATAAGAACGAATTTGTGTATGTGTCAATCTGTCGCACACTAGAAAGGACTGATTTTGTGAATGGGCATTACTATGTATAGCTCTAGATTGAGCTGTGGAGAATACACAGCTTTTTATTTACAGGTCATTAGAATAACACAGTATACAAACTGTATATACACAGAAAACACAAATATTTTCTGCAACATTCATAAATGGCTTCTCATGTTAACTGCTGTGAGAAGCTTTTTTTTTGTAGGGAGCCATGAATTGTATAATGCTTTTATTGTGATGCAATAAAGAATGAGCTTGAGAAGAAAACTTAGCAGGATAAAGTTTGAAATAAATCATGTCCACATAAAGAAAGCATTGAAATTCAAGTACAGTTTCAGTGGCAAGTCTAATGGACAAAAGAAAGGAGGAGAAGTGCCCTTCTGCTGAGTTAAACCAGGCTTGGATCCATGGGGACATTTCAATAGTCTTGTTTATTTTTATCATTAAAACTAAGCTGACTTTTGAAGGGGAAGGGAAAACAAAAAGCCCCAAGGGCTGTTAACCTTTCTTCAAGAGCAAAAGGGAAGGTCATCAAAAGTTTTGTGACTCTTATGGGGAAATACAACAAAGGCGGGTGGTGGAAGCTGGCCTGTGCTAAATAAAATGGGTGAAAGCTCCTGCACTGCTGCAGCCAGCAGGTTCTCACTACAGGTCAGGGGGTCCCTGAGATGGCAGAAGCAGGCAAGGGGGATTCAGGGAGGTAGAATTTTCTCCTTACTGTGGAGGAATGGTTATTAAATTAAGGCTGATTGGGTTGATATTGATACATCTGCCTATAAAACGCCTCTTTGAGGAGTTCAGCTAAAGGCAGCAAAGCCAGCATGCAGACAAGAGGCTTCTGCGAAGGGAACTGTCTGCTACTCTGCTGTGGGTAGTAAAATCCCTCTCTGTGATGGGATGATTTGTAGGAAACCCTAAAGAAGTACTTCAGTGTTTTCCCTCATCTGCTGAGTCACAGTAACCTAGGCTAAAGGAGAACATAAGGTTGTTGAGATGGGCAAAGATTTGTTTGCCCATGTCTGTAGAATGATGATTAACACAGAGAAAACGAGAAGCAAACAGTCACCATTCATCAGCTGGGGGCCTCTGGATACAAATCCTGCTTTCAGAGCTCCTACAGCAGAAGGTTAAAAATGATGCACTGCCTGGACTGCAGCAGACATTTTGTGTTTGTCCACAAGTTCAGGACAGCAGTGGGATAGACAGCTAGGGTATACTCCTGACCCTTTCACTGAAACTGATTTAAATGGGTTTGAGGGGTTTAGAGCGGAAAAGAGAAACCTTTGCAAGATTAAGGGGAAGGTTGATTTCCTCTCCTTAGTGGGAATCCCAAAAAGCATAAGGGATAACTAAGAAGGGATGTGATCAGAGACACACAGCAATCCAGTTCTAGGATAGTGCACATTCCTGATTATCTTCAGGACTAGAAAAAGTAGACAAGGAGTAGTCTCTCTAGAAGTGAATTATCAATGTCAAAAACTGTGCTTCTTTCCCCATTCTCTATCTCTCTGATTCTTTTCTGCCTGTCAAATGGAGAGATGACAATCAAAGCTAGTGTAGTTTTGAAAATGCAACTCACTAAAGAGGAGAAACAGAGCCTCTGACAAGTGGCACAAGTTCATTCCTGTTCATTTTTATTTGAATTATTAAAATCATGGAGATTACTTGATGTCAATTTCATTCACCTTTGCAATTGGCTAAGCATTTGCATTAATGCTCAAAGAGTCTTCATAAATCTGACAAAGAAAGGAAAAAAATCACTTTAATGAAGAATCAGCAGGACTCCTGCTTTCCAACTTCTGCATCCTCCTAAAAGCACGCTACGAGAGAGAGCGAGCAACCAAAGAAGTATACAGTTCATACATTCTAAGGAATATGAATTGCCTGGATATTTGGGAGGTCTGTAGCATCCCTGGACTCTGGCATGAGCTATAGGGAGACAAATGCATTTTTTTAAAATCTCAGTCAGAGGGAGCACTATCCTCAAGAGATTAAATGAGCACTAATCAGGAAGAATGTTTGGTTATTAAATGCATCATTGAGTCTTTTAAATATCACTCATTGGGTCATAAATTTGTAATATGTGTAGATAATCCATTGTTGTCTCAGGCACATAGAATGTAAAAATAGTGCAAGATTTGCCTGCCATCCACTCCTTCCCCTGAGTCCCTCCTTTCGCACGCTTAAAAACAGGTCATACTGCTGTCATCTTCTACTCTCAATCAGTGTGCTATGGCTCACACTGTTCTTTCTCTGGGTTTCACACCCCACTCACTTACTCACTTACTTCTGTTTGGGCTCCTCTTTGCATTGATCATGCTCTCCTGTCACCCTTGCTCTCTCCCACTCTTTACACAAGTCTCAACAGATTGCTTTCCCAGGATGGGTGTCACGGACAACTGCCCACCCACTACCACCTTTGCAAGCTGCTCTTTAATCTTTGCGTTTCATAGAGTCATAGATTTATTTGGGTTGGGAGGAACCTTAAAGGGTTCAAACCCCCCAGCATACATTGGGACACCTTCCACTAGACCAGGTTTCTCAAAGCCGCATCTGGTCTGGCCTTGAACACTGGATTTTGACCCTTCTCAGGAATAACAAGGTTCCTTGGGAAGGGAGTCCCCAAATACATTAAATGCAACCAGATTTCCTTCCCGTTGTTCCACCTGACCACCCTGGTGCATGTGCCCACCATATGGTTTGACATCTCTGGCCTAATGTATTGAGAGAAAAGATAGTAAAGTCATCTGTAAGGGAAAGCTCCAGCCTTGTTTAGAGTATAATTGTACTTGTGCTTGTTAAGAGCTTGCTGCCGAGCAGCTGGGAAATCTAGCTGGTTTCCTGGAGTGCGTGGGAGGCTGTGAGTAGGTGGTAACTAAAATTTGTAACACAGTTTGGAGGCTTTTTAAAACATTATTACTATTATTTTGGTCTCTACAGCAAGATTACAAATCTTACCAGTTGCTAAGGTGTATGAAAATTACCTACAGATACATGCTTCTTACAAACAAATGCTACATCAAGAATAAGAAATTATTGATCATTCTGTTCAGGCTAAAATGGTTTTCTTTTCAGTCTCCAACAGGGCTTTGGCAAGATGATTTTAAAAATAGCTACAGTTTGGAATCCAGATTGCATTCCTTGCCAGATTATAATGATCACTTCAGCCAGGGCTGGGTGAATTTCAAAATGCTTGGAGACTCAGTTCAGGACAGTGCCCTCCAGTCTGTGGTATTTTTAGCGATGGGCAAACCCAAAAATTTGGGTGGTTATCCAGAGTTCATCTGTACTGCCCAAATGTCTACAGTCTGCAAAAATGGGCTGGAAAGTTTTCAAGGAAGATGGGTTTTGCACTATTTCCAGTACTGCCTATTTCTGCTCAGGTCAGGAATCCTAGGAGAAAATCCTCTTTCTTCATACTGGTTTGCTGTGAATCTATTGCCAGTCATATCTTAAAAGTGCAGAGTCCGGCAAAGGAACTTGGAAAAGCATTTGGGGAAAAAATGAACACTTCTGCAAGGCAAAATGATGGTACAGGGTTGGGTGGTGATTGAGATATATTCCTATGTTGAGATTCAGCCCTACTTCTACCAAAAACAGAGAGAACCTGCATGGCCGATCACAATGGAAGATCTGTTTTGCACCTTCCTTTTAAAATATGGCTCAGTAACCTTCTGCTACTGAGGTAGTTCCAATTTAGATAGGAGAAAATTCCCTGAGGATTATAGCTTCCTGGCAATTTGGGGTAGTTTGTTTGACTTTCCTCCCATGCTGGATACTGGCTGTGATGTAAAACTGTTTTGCAACAAATTTTTGCAACAAATAAATTAGTATTAAATGTCTTTCAGGCAAAGAAAGGCAAGTACCCAAAGCAATTAATGATTCCAAGCCAAATTCATCCCTAGTTTAAGCATAAATAATTTCAGTGAGGTTGCATCAGTGGGCAATCAGATTTAATCTAGATTTAATCTTTTGATTTCACATGAGAGTCCTGGCTTTGTGTTAGGTCTTAGCAATTAATCAGCTCAGCTGGCTTTTGGGGTGAGCCCAGAGACAGAGAAGGGTGGTGACAAAGGTCAGTGGTTACCAAATACAAAACAGACATTCTGGAAGAATTTATAAATAAGTAACATTATCTTAGGCCAACTTAAAGAGTCTGAAATGCTCTGGTCAGCATGCCATATTTCAGGAGATTTTTAATGACACAAACCCAGCAAGTTATAGACATAACTTGCTGCTGAACTTCGGGACATGAGCTCTCACATCTCAAGAAAGCAAGCCAGCATTCTTGTTTTCTTCCAAATCTCATACGGTCTTTAAACCTTGCATAAATACTGAAGCGTCATACTTTTCTTCCCAAACAGCACTTTCCTTCACAGTGCTTATCACAGCCACCATTAGCTCAGCCTTTGCCTGGCTTTGTATCACAGCACCATTGACAGCGGCATGAAATTTCCTTGAGATAGCAATTCCCCAAGGGTTCAGGATCCACTTCTCAATTAGCCCTCTAATTGGCAGCAGCAGGGACTGATTTCCCCCTTGCTGCACTAAGAGGCAACTTGGTTCAAGTCATGCCTTTGCCTGCTCTTTGTTCCAGCAGGAGTTCACCAATAACGATATAGGCAGACCTTGGACCTCAACACAGCAGGAATCTTTATGGTAGCACATATTTCTAGGCTTTATTCTGAAGGCATAAACTTAGACTATTTTGTGCCATGCTACTTCTTGTATTAGTGCTCATTTTGGAGTGCACAAAGTCCCTTGGAATAAAAATAAAAACAGAAGCATAGCTGAACAACCCCCCTCAAACAAAATTCAAGTCAAACACCTCGAGATCCAGTGAAAATGTGAGGACTTGGGTTTGGGCTCTTTTTTCTCCTTCCTGTTTTGAACTCATTTGTTCTTCCAAATTTGGGCCAGGAATAGAAGTCAAAATATTTAGAAGCTCCAGATAATATTTTTATAGCATACAGTTTTGACCCCTCAAGATGGTAAAAACTTTCAGTGAGATCTGGGGAACAGTTGGCTTTAGTGGAGGTGACACTTCTGTCTTTTAGGTTTTCAGCTTTCATGGCTCATGACCTATAAGTTTGAGAATGTGAGAGTGAGTATATAATGGCCCAAGCTGGAACCAAAAAGAGTTGGCTAGCATCTCTGAGAGCTCTCCCCATCCCTAGCTCTGAGAGTAGCACATTTCTGTGATGTATGCTCTGGCTAGCTTATTTGAAATTCAGTTCCTGCCTGGAGCCAAAGCTTTCAGAGCTGATCTCCTACCTAACTGAAAATTCATATATAAGCAGCCAGATTGGAAGCAAAAATGTAGCCACTGAGCTGGAAAATTTGGGTTCCAAATGAGCGACTTGCCCTTAAGCTGAAGATCAGTGACAAATGAAAGGCACACACCATCTATTTGTTTAGGCAAACAACGTCACTGGGATGGAGACTATAACTTGCCCAGGGCAAAACTACTAACATCAGTTTGAAGGGTTGAGCAACCCAGCCTTGGAGATTTGCCCTTCACTTGGTACTGTCTCGGGCTACAGCGCACCTAAGCACATGCTGAACTTTAGGCAGATGCTGAAGCACTTTGCTGAATTCACGTTGTCAGGAAAACTGAGCTTGTTAATGTTGAGATCACTTGAGTGCTTTTTTTTTTATTTATTTATTTTTTTTTTTTTTGGAATCTTTCACACTTAATTTGTTATGACAAGGGAGATAAAGTGTAGACTATTAAGTCTAATTAATGGCATATGAAGTAACATTGATAGGTGAGTATGGAGAGAAGTGGAACAGTCGGAGCATACACTGCTGCCTCACTCATCCTCATTTCAGAGTGCAACTGTCACGAAGGGCCTGATTCCTTGCTTCTTAGAAGTTACATATTTTGAGTTATCTTTTGACAGCAAATCTATAGCAGATACACCACATTGCTCATTTACAGCATCATTCGTCTTCCAAGTTCCAGCCCCACTTTCTGCAGCAGGCAATTAGGCAGAGATCCTTGTGGTCTGAAGCAACAGTGATGTCCATGCTCCTCTCCCCCCACTCTGGAATAACCAGGAAAGTTTCCTACAGGAAAGGCAGTCTTACAGGTCAATGGTCCCCTGTAGCCTCCTGCATTCATTCCTTCTTCCTGTCCCAAGCCTGCCAGAAGACCTCATTGTGAGATGAAACTGCTGTCTGAGATTTCTGCACCAGGCTCTGAACACCTACATAAAGTAGCGATCAGCTGTGCTAGACAGACAAACATACAGAACACAACCAACACCAACAGAAGGACAATTAAACAAACACATTAAAAAATTAACTCTCAAAGAAACCTGGTGAGGCAGAGTTCACAATTTTGCAATGGAAAAAGGCAGAAGCAGAAAGGTTAAGCAATTTGCTCAAGGTTGTAGGAAAAGTAATTGTCAGTGCTGGGATTAAGATTCAGGAATTTATAACTCCTGGTCCTGTGCACAGGCCACTGGATCATCATCCCTGCCACTCCAGAGAGCCAGGCTGCTTATTCTTTCAGTAAAATGTTAAACCAAATGCTCTGACCTTTCCTGGAGTTATCAGATGAGCTTTCTTAACTCCAGGTTACAGAGTGCAGTGTGGGGTGGGAGGTGGTGATATGATGATGTGAGAAAGTGATAGACCAAAACCAGTATGTGCAGTGCTTGTGCAAGGAGATTTTCCTCCACCCGTTTTAGGAGTCCTTGCTATCTGCCTGACTGCAACACAGGAGGGAGAATACAGCACCTGATGGGAGTTTGGGGAGTATTTGCCACATTTTTTATTTGAAGACAGTGACAAACTGTTTCAGAGATTGCACTGGAGATGTGGGCAGCTTTTTATCATCCACAGGAAGTCAAGGCCTGCCTATGAACTTGAGTACTTACAGAATATATAAATAAGCTGTAAGGCCCTGAAAGATATGCATGGAAATATTTGGGAAAAGCTGATATGCACAAGTCAGTATTTCCAGCCCATTATTATTATTATTAGTAGTAGTACTATTCTGTGAACCTGTGAAGCTTCAATTTCAAAGAAACATGCCCACCTACCTTATTTCTTGGAGTCTGCCACTATTCAATTACTTCCTTGTGTTTCTCTATCAGCCATTAGAAGGCAACACCTTCAAGGCATGGCAGTGTGCAGGACTACAACCAGGGTTCCAGCTCTTTGGCCACAACAGCCAGTAATTGTGTGACTGTCTGGGAGAGGAGAGCCCTGTGGATGAGGAGGCATGCTCAGGATCCCCTGCCCAGCTCCTGCTCAGGTGACTCCACACAGACAACTTGCTCATACCCATCAGAGCAGGGTTACTCTGCAAGAAGAAGATGTTGCCCCTGCTTATGGGGTGCTTATGACCAGCAGTTCAGCAGGAACCCAAACTACAGCACCATAGTGGCAATTGCCACTGTGACTTTTCTTCCTGTGCCTCAGCCTGATCTATTTGGACCTCAGGCTGCTTGTCTTCAGTCCTGATCATTCACATTTCGCACAGACGCTGCAGTTTTTGGGAGATGGGATTTCTGGTTTTGATAAACAGAGAAATGTGCCTCTCTGGGTAGCCAGTGCTGAGCATAGGTTGAGCAGAAGTGATTTCCCATTCTGTCCAAACATGTTTCCAGAGCTGCTGAGCAAGTTAGGGAAGAGCCATGGAGGATCTCAAATTGGAGTCTATGCACTATGCACTTCTGTTTTTACCTGCAAACCTTGAAAGTTTGCAGTGGTCTTCATGTCTGAAGGAAGAAGGGCTGGCCTGGGAGCAGTGACTGCCTTTTCAGTAATCATCCTCGTGCTGCCTCTGACATTTAGCAAGAAATGTAATGCAAAACATGAGTTGCACAAATCTGTAAAACAGGTGGCCTGGGGGTCTCCTGCTGAAAGTTCATGTAGGTAATTCCCTTTAAAAACTTTGCTGGTTTGCTCTTGAGGGCTACAGGTTTGAATGTCATGGGAAGGGAAGGATTGCATTAGAGTTTTTAAATGGAAACAATCCCATACTTTGTGAAATACAGAGTAATCTCAATCAGGATGACTTCACAAGAGGGTACAATTGAGCAATATACATATATGTGTGTGTGTATGTCCTAATTTCTTTATACATATATGTGTGTGTAGCATATAATTGTTTACATAGGAAAGTTCAGTTCTGATATATGATTGGTTTAGTCCCACCTTACATGTCATCTGAGTGAGCAAGTAACCTGACAATCAAAGTCAGGCAGTTAATTCAGACCATGTTACAGCTAAACACTTCTCTCTTTTCACTTGCCTGCTCTAAATACAAGCCCATGTGATTTGGTAATTTGCATTATATCTTCTGACAAGCTGACTCTGAAGTCTTCTTGGGTGATTTGCTTCTCTTTGCGAAACAAAATGGGAGCCAGTAACATCCAAGGGAACAAGTGCATCTATTTTCCTTGGATTGAATGACTTCAGCTCTTGGAGCTCAGGTTCCTCTGGAGGTAGGAGGTTCAGAAATTGTGCATCTGTCAATGGGAAATGGAGGCAGCAAAACTCTAAAGGGATCTGGAATTACATCTAGTGGTGTCCCACTAGCTCTCTAGCTTCCTGTTACACCAGCCAGAAGGTGCTCTGAGATGCTCCGTTCCTCTGGGCAATGACAAATCGGCCCCCGCATCACCCATATGTGACAGCCAGGAGAATGACACAAGCTGGGAGTTTAACAATGTGCTTTCTTGCCCTAAAATAACATTCAGTGGTGCTCTGTATCTTGCAGACCTGGGAAGTAAGACAGATTAATCTTTGTTAGTATTATTTTTTTTAAATCCTTTGAATAATAATAATAATAATAATAATAATAATAATAATAATAATAATAACAACAACAACACTTTGAAAATTTGGTCCCAATGTATCTTGCCTATGAAGTCAATTAGCTCCTAAAATGACATGTTAGAAAGAACTCAGAAGCTGATATAGAAATACCTTGTTTTATTAAGCCTGGCCAATTTTCTGTCAACAAAATTATGCTTCTGAAGTGATGTGGAACAAGAATCAAACATGAAAGCATACAAGTATCCACTTTGGAGCCCTTGAACAGCTATAAGAATCCACTTCTTCTTGGTGTTTCTGCTACACAGAATGAATTTTCATTACCTGAAGTACCTATTATCTAATGCATAAAAAAACCTACATTATGCATTAAAGTGAACAAAAGCGCTGGAAAATGTACATTACTTCATGGTGAATTTTTGTGGCAGAAATGGTACTTTTAGTGACTTTTGCAGCGTGGATGATGTGTCACCAGCTATACTACTGAGTTTGCAGTCAAACTTCAACTAAACTTTTAAGCCACAGAAGCAATGAATTCCATGAATAAGCATGTACTGGTCAGGGAACACATAGGTTTTTTCATCAGGATATCATGCTCCAGATCTTTGATTGTGTTTGAGGAATGTCATTCCCAAATCTTGGGTGGTTTATATGGAGTCCAAAACCCGGGGCAAATTAAAGCTATAGAGATCAAAAATGGCATAAACAGACCAAAACACCAAGTCCAGGTTTAAAGATGTTAGGCCAACCCTGCTCTGGAAGAAAAAAATTGTGCATTAATCCAGCTGTAAGCACAAAATTCACATAGTATATTGCTCTGGGGAGCCTCCAGATTCTGGGACCTCCAGATGGCTTTGGTCTTCCCTTTATAGCGCTTCAGAGGAACTTTGTTAAAAATACATGCCTTCATCTCCCAAGGAAGGAGGTCATATTTTAAGCCTTGAAAGATCCATCTATTGTTTGAGCCTTTGAGGATGGTGTCCCACATCCATGTTGTGCTCTCCCTTGGTAGCTGGTCATGTCTTTCCTACTGGCAGCAAGCTGGACAGGAGGGTTTGCCAACACACCTGAATTTACCACAAGGTGTGCCACACTTAATCCCAGCTACTCCACTCCAGTTTTGCGCACAGGGAGCTGGAGCCAAGTACTGTCCAGTTGTGTCCTTTCATGGAAAGGCAGCCTTAACTTTGAGGTAGTCCTATGACCTACTAGGCTAAACACAGAGCTAGTTAATCGCATGAAGTACTTTGGCCTCTATCAGCTGTAAGAAATAAAAGCAATTTAGGTGTTTGGGGAATGGTGGCAGTAGTTGAATTACACCTTGGACTACACAAAGAACAAGCACAAAGGCTGAAAATGGCACAGCTCCAACAGAAAGAGGAGTGGCTGGGTGATGGCCAGGTCAAGTGATTTTAGCCTCAGGTAGCAGATGTGCAGATGTGCATGGAGAGTGCTGTTAGCACTATGCTCTGAAGAGGTGTGAGTAGCCATAAAGAAGAGCAAAACGTTGTTTGTAGAAACCAAATAGCCGAGGCTGAATCTTCTGTGATAACAAATCCATAAAGTTGTACTGGAGCGCTAGTCATGAGGAGCAGGAGTTTGGCAGAGTGCCTGTGACTGTGGAAATAATTGATATTTTCAGTGAGATGCCCAGAACAAAGCAAAACAGAAAAGTCAGTTTGAGCTGTCCAGAACCTCTTTTCCCCTCCTTTTCAGCAAGGAAAAAGAAAAGGTCAGTGTAGGGCCAGTTTCCTATCTGGGCTCCAGGGTTACTCTCCATACTGAGGAGGGTGCAGGTGGTCAGAAGGCTGTTCCTTTTCTCCTCCAAAGGCCGGTGGCTCAGACCCTCCCCTGGAATATGTGTGGAGCATATTGAACTACTCCAACAGCAAGGAAAATGAGCTGGAGATGCATGAAAAGCCCCATGCACCCTCTCTGCCAGGTGCTGTAAGTTCTGTGAAGAGATGCACAGGGGAACAAGGTCAGTAACCACCATGGAGAAGTGATTCAGAGAACAGGCATCCTTGGGTGCCTGATTTTTGACCCACAACACAGTTAAAACTCACATGAAGAAAAGCCTGGGGAAGGGGTTCAGGCGTGGGTTAGCACTTGAGGAAGAATCTTGGTGCAAGGTCAGGCTCCAGAGAAGTAGATGAGAAATGTGGGGTTATTCTGTGAGATGGAGTGGATGCAAGACGATCTGCAACACTCAAGACAGAGTGGGCAGAGGTGCCTTTTGTTTGGCAGTGGGCTAGAAATTAATTGTGGGGGAGGGACAGAGAAAGGGGAAGTTTCAAACATCAAAAGCAGAGTGAGACTGGAATGGGTAAATACTCATTGGCTCAGACAAGGTGAGAAAAATTGCTTGCTTTTACAGCAAAGATAGCTGAGTTTCAGGTTTTGGTCCAAATATTCAAGCATCTTTTGCTCTGCATATTCAAATATTTTTAACTTCACTGAAAAAATTTCAGCAAAAAAGACACTAAGTATCCAAAAATATCCTCTACAAATCAGATGAAGGCCCTGGAGCTCAGCATTCCCCTATCCCTTGTGTGTGTCCTCACACTTGGATGGCAAGTATGCATGTAAAGATATACGTAAGGATATATTGGAGGGGAGAAGGAAGAAGTAGGTAAAAGTGGGTTTCTTTATCAACAAATACTCCAATTTTCAAAGATTCTGTAAAATCACAGAAACTCCAAAAGGAAAATCTTTGGGCTGAAAATGCTACTACCAAGTCCATTAAATACATCTGCTTTTTTCTTTTTTGTACTTCCTGAAAACATCTGATGAATTGGTTTTCCTGTCCTGACACTGATATGGATGACTTGTTGATAGAAGTATTTCTTGAGACTAGAAGCGCTGTATATTTCAACTAAATACATCAGCCATGTAGAATACAGCACCATGTCCCTGTACCAAAGCACGTACATAGATACCCAGCTTCTGTTGGAAACCATGCAAAGGAAAAAAACACAACCCCAATTTTGATTTAAGGGCCATAACTCTAGCTACCTGGCCTCTGTTCAAAGCCCTGTCTTATTGCGTTCACTTCTCTCTGCCTGGTAGTACAAGGCAACTGCACTGAGTATGGGTGACAGTGGCACAGTCAGAGAATGGGGCTGAAATTATAAAAATTCCTCCATTTCCCCCTCCTTCAGCCAAATCCTGGTAATTAAGGTTATCATAAATGACTTCTTCCTGAGGGATGCTGAAAACCCTCTCCAGCAAATATGATTTTGTACATTATGATCTGGTTTTATATAGCTTAATGAAATTTTTAAAAACGGTTTTCAGCAGAAAAGCAAACACAAATAAGCTCTCAGGCTCTTCAAAATCCTCCTCAAATCCAAGTCTATGCAATCTTAATTAGCAGCAATATATAATAGCACTGATTTAGAGCCTGTTGTGATTTTGACCACACCATTGAAAAGAATACAATACACTAGGGACCTAATCCCAGCCTGAAGGATGTCTAGTAACACCATCTCATTTCCCAAGCCAGGCTAAGTGAAACCTGGATTTTCTGCCATATGTAGATAGGTAGCAAAATGTATCTTCAATATTAAGGCCTCCCTTTCAATGAATCAAGTCACAGTAAAGAATAATCAGGTCCCAGGCGTTTCTGTGATGATCTTTTCTTTCTTTTTCCCTAGCACCAGTAGTGATCGTGCAACATTTAGGTAGAGAGACTAGAGCATCTTTACAGCCCACACCTGCTGGAGGCTCCACTCCCAGCATGAGCTGGGCACCACTTGGACTGTTCCAGAGATCTGTTTCCATCTAACAGCACATGTGATGCCGTGTAAATCCTCTTCCAAGCTCTCAGTACTCTCCTGCTCTCACAGTCTGCTCTGAAGAGCAGAAGCATCCAAAAAGGAGCCCTGTTTCTGTGGCACGATCCTGCTTTTACCAGTGTGAAAATTAAGATGGCAAGTCCTGGTTTTCAAAACAAAATCACTGACTTGAGAAGTAGCCATTAAAAAAAAAAAAAAAATCTGTTTATTTCCTGTCTCCTACTCAGATCAGTCTGAAAGTGAAACACTATGCAAGCACAAAAAGTTATTATGTGACTCACAGCCTCCAGCTATTCTGACTTCATTGGATGCCTTAGAAGCATCTATTGTTCTTGGAAATAGTCTGAGATGTGCTTTCCAGAGAGATTATTATATATTCTTGCTACGAGGAGGGAAAAATGTTCTGATACTGTGTCATGTAATTTCTTTAGTGGTATTTGGAGGTAGTATACTGTGGAAGTGTGACAGGGAAGAAAACAAACCTGTTATATGACTAGTGGTGCTGAGCCACGTACACTATGGAACCAAGAGCCTGTATTTTACTCCTGGCTGACTGACTCCACCTCCATGCTCCTTGCCAGCTCTCCATACCTGTACCCTCCAAAGTAGTAAACCATTCTAAAGCAAAAGCCCCTTTGCTGATTGCAGAAGATAAATTCTCCCTCACCTGCCTCCCCTCAGCAGCTGCACTTGCACCCACAGGGCTGACTCCATCTCTACCTGTAAAGCTGCTCCTGCAAAGGGTGAGCCCCTTGCTGTCACTGGGCTCTGGCAAACCCCAGGAGAGGGGGCAGAAGCTTCCATGCAGACGTCACCAAGGCCTGATTTCAGCCTTTGAGATGGGATGTGTTGTTCATATGGTTGGCTTATATGTGGGAACCTGTAGCAGGAGGTGACAATGGGATGCTCCCTGAAAGCTCAAGCAGAGCATTTCATCCACACAGCCAGCCATAAACTTGCTCTGAGGGACAGCAACTAAATATTTAAAAATGGACTGTGACTGCACACCACAAGATCCAGCACTGCGATATGCCAATTTCAGCGACCTTGAAAGAATGAGGTTTGATCCCTCATAATGCTGTGTGGGTTGCTGATTTATAAACAAGCTTTCACACCTGCCAGAACTAAAGATGGAACAATTTTCCTTTCTGGAACTGGGTTTTGGGGAAAGGAGAAAAACTCCTCAAAGAAGAAGGGCATTTTCTTGGTTGAGCAGGGCTGGGAGCTAGATCCAGGCAACACAGAGTTATATTGTGGTGAGAACAAAGGCTTCCTCCACACCTCCCTGATGATTCTGACAAACAACACACAGCTGTATTTCCAGTGGTTGCAATGGGCCACTACTCAGCAGCACTCCATGGTGTTATTGAATGCAGAAGAGCAAGTAAAAGGCAGCAAACAGTAGGAGACAGGGCTGCTTTCTCCTTCACACCAGAACTTCAGCTGTTTGTACTAAATCCCACCTCTCTCACACATCCTTTTCAGAGATGGGCAGTAGGATGCTCACTGCAGTGGTCGTGGTTGCTCCCACCAGGCTGGTGTTGGCAGGATGGATGAGGAAATGCTATGGGCTCCTCTTTTATGGTTAGATTTAATCTAGAGAAGAGATGACACATATTGTATCATAGTGGATTATGATTTAACAGCAGTTCATGCTGAGATTTTATATTCTGGATAATAGCTAAAAGCTTTTGAAGTCTTGTAATCTCATACAGTGTAGAAGTGGGAAACTAAAAACAAGATAGTGTCAAAACATTTCAAGGGAAATCACAATCTCTATAACAAAATAACAGCAACTGTCCCTCAGATTTTGTTTTTGTGCTTCTTTTAGGCCACAGGTTGCAGAAGAGCTTATTATAATGTTCACTCGGCTCTGGTGTGCTCTTTCAGTTATGGCACTGTCCTCCAATGACTCTCCCAACAGGATTCACTTGAGGAAATCACAACAGGCTCCTACAGGAGAACATTCAGGCAGAGAAGGAAAGCAAACCAGACCAAAGAGGGTATGGAAGGGTGGGGTGGGTCTTGCCAAACCTCTATGTGAGCAACTTGAGCAAATGTCTATTTATTCTGCCCATGTGAATCTCAGCACACTGTGCCCTGTGAGGGTGGGGGTGTGGTTGGCAGCTGCTGGGGAGAGATGATGACTTTAAAGCTGAAATGTTTGCATCAAAGCAAAAGCTCTGTAACCGGGGTAGGAGTTATACCCTGGCTAATCTCAACTCATTCTCAATTGGGAAAGCCAAAAGGACAATAACCCAGTGCCTGCCTTCGAGACTGTTCACAGAGAGGAGGATTTTTAAAATAAAATAAAATAAAATAAAATAAAATAAAATAAAATAAAATAAAATAAAATAAAATAAAATCCAGGCCGTGTAAAGAACAGAGAGACAAGCAGGTTTAGGGTAACTGAGTGGGAAGACTGAGTGACCTGATTTATATCCTCCAACAGACTGCTTCCCCCCACTTCTCCATGGGTGTCTGTGAAGACAAAGTAACCCATGTCTCCCATCCCAGGGTGCTTGAGGAAGGATGAACCCCATCAACCTACAGCGTGGGGGTCCCTCACTGGTTCAAAACACTTCATACAAAATGTCTTGAAAAATCTTTATGGACACTCCAAACTGATCTGCATTGCTAATAAGACATTATGAACTTTTATAGCTTCTCTTCTAAGACAAAAGGCCATTAAATGGTCCCTCACAGCACCACTGTGAGATCAGTAGATATTATAATCTTTATTTTATTTAAATAGGAATAGGCAGGGAGAGGGCATGGGCCACTTCAGAATTCATATCCATGTGATAATTAGATGTCACAAACATAATGAGGAAAAATCACAGGAAGTTAAGCACCTACACCAGTGCTTTAAAACTTACAGTGTCTGGACAAAATGGCTTATTTTTTTTTTCCCCGTAAGTCTTTGACACAGATGTGATGTACTATATCCAAAAGACTTTTCCCAAAAAAGGTTATGCTAACAGCAGCCTGTGAATGCAAGCAAGCCCATCAGGACTTACATGAGATTACAGTCTTCTGCCCCGGCTGGGTGATCAGTGATTTGTCTCATTTTTCCAGGTGACAACAACCACTAGTCTACATTAGACACAACATTTCAGTGTTATTTTCACCCCATCCATACTCTACTGAGAGTCAAGAGGCCCAAATGAGCTTCACCATCCAAAATGTAGGACCTTTGATGGACTAAGACCCTTGCTGTTACTCTGACACAATGCAAAATAAAGTTTCACATGAGATTGAGTGACAAGAAAGGTGAAAAGAGAATGACTGAAATACCTTGACAACAAAAGCCCCCTTCTGCTTTGAGGTCAGTTTGGAGATGAAGGAGGGCATGAATATTCCCAAATATTTTAATTAAAATTCTTCTGATCCTGTGAGTCAGGTAGAGGAGTTTATAGCCTGCTGTGCTGGAACTGAAGGTTATTGGCCTGTGAGAAGTCATGATTCCTCAGAGACACAGAACTAAGAACTAGAGCTTAGCAAGTCATTTGCAACTAATAGTTTTTTTTTTTTTTATGAATTTCACCTTTGCCTGACAACTCTCTATAAACAGTTTGCAACATTCTCTAATTTAGTCATTATTTAGGTTCAATAGTAACATCAGCAAATAATGTCTTCCCTGTAGAGAAGTCCATTATAAATTATAATATGCAATATATGCTGCATCCTTCTATTTCCCTTTCTATTCTCTGGTAAAGGAGAATTAGGTAACAAAACAACACAGTGTGAATTTTACAAGAATATAAACTATTCACAATTCACTGATGGTCAGTATATGAACATCAAACATTAAAATTCACTCGGCAAGCCCTCATTCTTGTAGAGCTTGAATATACAAATAAATGCAGAAGTCAAACACAGAAGGACTGCCAAACTCAATCAAATCAAAATTCACTTTCAAATTCAAATTATTACGTACCTTTTTCTTTCTATTTTCCTACTCACTCCACTCTGCTGAGTAGCAAAAAAGTGCTACACACAGACTCTTCAGACCCAGAATAGTTTCATGAATTTTTCTCTCTTTTTTCCAAATTCCAGACTCTCCAGGCACATAATCAAACCTTGGTGTGTCCACCTGAAAGCTAGTCTCTGGCTTACCTACACAAGCCACACTATCTGCTGAGGGGATGGATGTGACCTACTCTGTGGTGTGTGCAAATTGGTCCCTGAAGGCTGAAAGTGAGCTTGGAAAACCTGTGGCTTTCCAGATAGGGACGACATATACACTACACTCTTAGGCAGTAGCAAACCTCATGTGTCCTGGTACCTTCCTTTATATTCCCTGTAACTGTACTGCACACTGCATTTCAAACATTCCCATCTGAACAATGTCATTTACCCAAGCTCATGAAGATTGGGCACCAGGACAATACTAAGGCTCTTTTAGCTACCAGGAAATATTTAGCAGGGCAGGGTCTTCATTGCACACACCTAGAAAGGTTGAATCTTCTTCTAAAATGCACATTTATATGCACCATTTTGCAAATGCGCTCCAAAGAACTCTTGAAGTAAAAGCACTTCATGTGGATAAATATTGTATGTTCTTGGTTAGCTATAATTTGTACAAATCTTTCTCTGTCTTGAGATCTTGAGGCACAAGGTAGCAAAAAGGGAAATATGAAGACTTTTTTTTCCAAAAGAACTTTGTTTTTGAAATTAGTCACACAGATCCTAATCCAATGTCTGTACTACCTCTGCTGCAAGTTAGAGATTTTGTTTCATTGAATGACTTGAATGCCCAGCTGCTTTTTTAAAATCGAAACAAAACCATGTAGTGATCTCCTGCAGGGCCCGGCACCTGTGTAATTGTGACCACAGGACGTCGATTTTTTTCCACTGCTGTACAGTAATGTAATTTCATAGACAGACTCAGCTCCTCTGTGCTTCAGCACGAAGAGTAATGACTGCTCGCTGGAGGCCAGGTCTCGCACACCTTGAACAGGTGAATTATCCCCATTGGTTTCAGGCTGTCACTGCAAGTTCCTCCACCTCCTCATAGGGTTTGCATCAGCACATGTGCTCCAAGCGTGTTTGCTGGGTGAGGCTGAAGATCAGAAGTAGCAGTCATGGCAGAGCTGTCTGTGCACACTGCTTTGGGGAGGAAGTGTTGGAGTGGAGATGTCAAAAAGTGATGAGCCTTACAAATATTTTTATCTCACGCTCCACTACAAGCTTTGCTTCCTGCAACAGAATGCTGGCACAATGGAGATGCTTTCATATTAACTCCAAGCAGCCTGCATGACAAAACTCTTTGTTGCCATGTAAGTTATCAAAGCTCCCTCTGTGTTTAAAAAAACAAGCATTACAAAATTTTTAGTGTTGTTGAGTTGCTTGGGTTCATTCACTCATTCCCCTGCTCTTGTGGCCCTTTGAATTCTCTTTCCACCAAAACATTCAAACTTAATATTCCCAAAATAGCTGTCAGCAGGAAATGTTAGGAGTTCTCAGTCTGAGAAATAACAGGGCCGTCTGTTGATCTGAATCACCAAGGGTGGGATTTTCAGTCTGTGTGTTGCTGAAGACGAGGAGGGAGAGACAGCGGTAAAACAAGTGCCTCTTCCAGCAGCTCCCTGAGGGGTTTGCAGCGGCGTTCCTGAGGGTGGAGGTGGCTGCAAACCCTCGTAAGTCACTCAGTGCTGCTCTCAAGCACAGTGTGAGGTGTGCACTCGTTATCAGCAGAAAGTCCTCTGCACCTCCTGAGCAAAAATAAGTAAATAAATAAGCTAACAAAGAGGTAACTGAGATCAGCTTATTCTTGGACTCTACAGGGGACCTGCTCCAGTACCCACTGACATTAGAGGAAATACTCTTTTGGACTTCACCATGATTTGGAACAAGCCTCAGTTGTTCGTCTCTTTTGCTTTGGAAAATAACTAAGGGCACCTGATCTTTACTGTCAGCAAATCTGCTTTTCCCATGTGCTCTGGGAGTTAAATACTCATCAGTCCTCCAGAGTTTCTGAACTAATGAGTATGGTGCAAGCATCCTCTTGCTTGACCTAGCTCACTCACTCACTCCAGCATACAAGGTGCTTGCCATAATAAGTCTTCCGCAAAAGTGAATAATTTTGCTTCATGGAAATCTGAATAAATGTGTTCTTCATCTTTAACCCACATGGGTCACCATTCCCAACTCATGGCAAAGGTCCAGTTAAAAAGTGGTGAATGGGGAAGGAGAGAGCTGCCAGCTGCTCTGCAGCCCAGGGACTGAGGTGCCATGTGTGGTCTCAGAGTCGCACTCAGACATGGTGCTGCTGACCTTAAAACCTCTCCTCCCACTGAGGCTGTGGTGTTATGTCAGTCGGCGTTTACAAGGTGCTGTGACACTCCAATGCAGTGTACCTGGAAAAACCTAACCTTATGGATTTATGCTGTGACCCACTACAAGCATCTGGAAATAAAGCCATTCCCAGTTATTATCTTGGCACCGTTTCACTCCTTGCTGCAAATGCTTCCCACATTTCTGAGCACAGCAGTCACCTTATCATGCACCCCGTCACCTTATTGAAACCAGACACGGGTCAGATACAGCAACTATTAACATGATGCATTCCCTTTCCCAGACTTAGCATCTCAGCCAGAGCAAGAAGCGCTCAGTTGCCTGCCAGTGCTGCATTAATAAGAGGGAGGATTGTGAGACAGTCAGATAGCAGTCAGCTCAGAGAGGAAGGAACAGACTGTGCCTGAGTCGTTGTGTGCCTGATAATAGAAATTTCCAGCTTCATGGGGAATGTAGGAGAGGATGGACATCATGCTAAGCCCCAGAATAAACAGAGGCAAGAGATACATAAACACCTCAGCAAAAAACACTGACAATGCTTACAGTCAGTCATCACTGACTTGTTGATGTGTATCTTGGTTTAATAGGTGAGCCCCAAGATCATGCCTGGCTGTACCCCCCTTGGTAGGGCAAAGAAGCATCCTGTGTCTCATTCATGAATGGGAGTATATTCAGAGCAAAATACTGGGCTTCTAGGCACTTTCCTCTCCCCTGCTTTCCCTCTCTGGGGTATAAGGTTTCTCCAGATAAGTGAGTAGCAAGGCCCCTGCTAACTGCATGTACATCTTAATGATCATGCAGAATGGTAATTAGGTGCACATACATTGCAGAAAATGATCTTTGTTAATTAGAGAAGGATGTTAGACATCAGCAATGCTATTTTCCACAGAAACTTTCCCATTTATATACAACAGAAGTTTAGTTATGCTAGGCATATCAGATTCAAGAAGGTAATGTAACCTGTTACATATTCATAAGGGACTAATCTTCTTGCAAGGAATAGAGATTCCTCCACAGAGGCCTTGCTACAAGGGCTTTAACAGGGGAGGACCATGGCAAATGCAGTGGCAATGACCAGAAAGAGCTGACCTGAGGCAGAAAACAGGACTGCCCACAGCTTGGGCAGGACAGACCCCCCACACCAGTGGAAAAGCTCTACTGACATTAGTGACATCCAGGCTCTGTGACCACCCACATGAACCATCACCACTTGTATGGGAGTTGATGACAGATGCAGACCAGATGTCCCAAACATACATGATTATCCTTGAGCAAGCCATATATCTGTGCTCTAAGAGCAGGAGCAACTCAGTGAAGATGCATCATCATTTATCCATCCAGAAGGAGATTCCCACTAATTCTTCCTCCTGAAGGATCCAGACATGTAGAGAGAAACAGAATGAAGTGCTCCCAGATGCTTCATTCAGCACAGAGCAAACTAAGGAACTCGGAGATCCCAGAGCCGAAGAAGTTGAAATGCACAAGTTTGAGTTGAGCTCAAGAAAGAAATATTACTTGTGTGAAGTCTTTCTTCAGGTGTTGGAAGGAAAGAGCTTTTGAAAACAGCAGCTAATATCTGGGCATCTCCTCCATTGCCACCATCACAGTCCTTCCAGAAGAACTGCCAGGTTAGTCGGAAGGGAGCAAGGGCTCTTGTAACATCTATCACCTCTGCTCCCTCCAAGAGTTTGTCCCTCCCTCAGTGTTCACTGGAGCCACCCCTACTTTGTGACCTCCATCCACCTCTGCGTCTCCAGCAGCTCCGAATTTTCTTTGGAAAAAGTGTCATTAAACAGCAGTACCTAGATGGGTGAATTACCACAGCTCTGTGATGGGACAAAAGAGCCTGAAGCATCACAGTCCACTTGCCAGGCTTGGCTTAGAGCATGGTATTACAGATTTCCCAGTAGTTACTTCTGGAGATCAGAAGGACAGGAGAGCTGAGAAGACCAAAGAATTGCTGTTTCTTACAGGACAACTCTTCCCACAGCATACCGAGAAGAAAGCAGTATTTATAGCTTGTGGGACACAGCTTCAAGGTCAGCAGGGGTCTGGCTTGTACTTAGCCTGCCCACAGCTTCTTCCCCTGGTTGAAAAGCCAGGGCTGTGCTGCTGAGGTACAACCCAGGCGCTGGAAACCTGCACAGATGGGTGTCTTTGGAGAGCGAGTTGTATCTGAATGCAAGCTGAACAACGAAAGGAAATGTCCCTGTATGGGGTCTGGTGCACTCATTGTACTGCCAGTCACTGTTCTCTCTGTCTTTGCTTCTGCTCCCAGGCTGATACATCCAATATTAATGAGGCATTTATACTCCATCATGGAGCCCTCTAAGAACATAAATTTACTCATAATGGAGTGAATTGTTAAACTAATTAATATAATTTTAATTTTTGTTTTGTTTCTGTTTTGGGGAGGATTATGTCTACCAGGGCTTTTTTATTTCCCTCTGGAGCAGTACAGCAAATAGCAGGCTGGATATTTTGTGCTGCCCACAGTCTGGCTAATCAGCATGGCTGGTTCTAAGTAAGCAGGAGCATGTGCTTGCACAATATCATGTGTTTCTCAGAATACCCTGGGAATATCAGTGACACGGGAAATGACAAGAGTATCGGTGACACCAGGACAAAGAGAAATTAGCTGTGAGCTGGTGAAAACCACAAAAGGAAATACATTTTCTACTCTAATGGCCCTTCCTGAGTCAAATGTCCAAGCCACAGAGTTTGTTGACCTGAAGCATTTGTTTTCACAGATGCTAAAATACAACTGTAGCCAAATGCATCATGTCTCACATGTGTGGTGAATGCCATTTGACCACCATGGGTGGATACTTACTCCTCTACACAGAGATGAAGAACCATTACATCAATTCATCCCATGTGACAGAGAAGGTAGTTTGTTGCAGCCGGTGAAGTGAGTGCTGCAACCTTCCAGGACCGTCTTAGCAGCGGAAGCCGCTCGGCAAAGTTGCCACATATAACACACTACCAGCACACACCGGATAGCTGATAACATGGTCGACAGCAGCGAGGCGAGAAGGGTCCACGAAAGAAGTTTATTCCAACCATGCTTGTGAGGGGATGAGGAGAAGAGAGAGAACAAGGCAAAGTCTAGGATTTTATACGGGGTTGGTGGGGGCGGAGAGAGCATAAGGAGGCCAATGGTCTGGAGGCATAGGGGCAATACATAGGCGGGGTTAGGATACAAGAGCCAACAGGGAAGATCCAAGGGAATGGCAAAGGGACAAGGGATCTGCCTCTCTGACCTGGGGCACAGGCCTCCACAGTAGTTCTTACTGCTCTAAATACTAAAGGAGTATGAATCTTAGGGAGAAATAACAGGAGTAAAGACTCCTCTTGGAAGAGCTGAGCTGAAAAGAAAGCTCAGGCTCAAGAGTTCTTATTTTCCATAAGCAAATCATAAAGAAAAACCCCAATTTGCATGCATGCACTATGGTAGGAGCAGGAAACAATATGGACCTAGAGGCATATCTGGCCACAACAATGCAGAGATTTTAAAACTCACAGGCACACAGGCTCATGTGTTCACAGACCCAAGCCAGAGACCCTCCTGGCAGAAGAGACTGTCAGGGATGTGCAGAATTATTTCCTTTCAGTTTTGCATTACAACCTTGCAAGTCTTTCACACTAGGATTTCGATAATGTTATCTAGTGAGGAAAAGAAAGAGCAAAGTTCAAACAGGCTCGAATACCACCGATGATTTATACTTTGCTTGCCAAGACTCTCACTCTTACAGCATACTCCTCCAGAAGGCAGTAGCAGCCAGTTTTGTGCATATGGTTTGGAAGGATTTAGAGGTGGGGACAAAGGATCATCTGTGCATCTTTTCAGTATGAAGCCTGCTATTACCTGTCTGCTCAGGATGTTATCATTGGTCTCTTAGGAAGCATGCCTGGACTACAGAAAAGGCATGAACTGCATTAATTCTGCCCAGCACCCGGGTATTCAGCACTCTTTAGTGCTAATATTTACTGTGCATAAGTGTATCACAGCAGTGGACACTGGACATGTCAGCAGCTGTGCAGGGAATATTTGGAGATACAGCTCTTAAGGGCAGGGAGGAGTGTTGAGACTGAAGGACAGATATTTTGGAATGGATGGGTCAGTGCACAAATCATTTCACCATAAACTGTCATTAGATTTAAGAGATGGAGGTGAGTTCATCCACCTCTTACAGATTTCCAGAGCTCTCTAAAGATTTATTTGATGTTGAAATGGTGTTAAATATTTCTTTATAGGTGTGATGACTTCTTGTTTACCCTCATTTGTTCTTGGTTTTTTCTTTAATAGAAGTATGGCTTTTGAACCATGACTCATTGCAAGAAGTGGAGCTTGTGGAAACTCTAGTGGAGGAGTAACAGAAACCAGCATGAGCCCTGCTGGGGAATGCACATGGTCTCAACATGGAGAGCAAACCACATGAGAAAATGCCGTTATTCTCTCCTGTCTCCATCAGCTCAGGCTGTGGGGTCTGCTCCTCCCTCAGAGGACTTTGGCTGAAATCCCAGACATGCAGTAGCTGTTGTGGGGGGTCTCTCACAGCACATCCTCATGCTGCATTTGTCAGGACCAACCTGAGTTCCCATCAGAGCTTTGTTGCCCCTCAAAATCTTCAGATGAGTAGCCAAATTTTTCCCCCGTGAATTAAAAAAAAACCACTTTGTCTGCACCCATGCATAGCACACCATCACTTGCCTTCTTCCTGAACTGTAAGAGTTCTGACCCAGCACAGAGCAGGGTCCTGGGTTCTGGTGGGGTCAAGAGCATTGCCAAGCTCAGTGCCAGTCCCTTGCAGCTGTTATTCTGCCTGTCCCGAGTGCCTGCCTCCTCCTGCTGTGTGCTCATCAGCCCAGTGCCAGCCATGCCCAACACGACACTCAGCCCAAGCTGTACACTAGGGGTTTTTTCTCCCTCACTGTAGGCAGCACGGTAATCTAATAATCAAACTGATGTTTTGAAGGTTACAGTGGCAGCAGAGGGAATGTAGTAGCAAGGAGGGGAAAGTGTCATACCAGTGAGCAGCTTTCACTGTGTGATGTGAGGCAGGGAAAGCTTCCAGAGGAAAAATGCCACTCCCAGCTAAAAATAAAGTCAGCCCAGGAAGCCTAAATCCAACAGCTTGTCTGCTGCTAACTGAAGCAGCACTAGCTGAGAGAGAATATATTGATCAGCTTCTGCAAGGAGGTAACAGAATGCCTTCTGCATTTGAATACATTTCATATTTACTAGTTTGTGGTGGAGTACAGATTGTGAGGGCTTGGCTGTTTTGACAGCAGGATGAGATCATTTCATGCAAATGGTAGAGTTGAAAGCTCAAGATGACACCTATCTGAAAGGAATGATTTCCTACTTGAGTGATAGAGGCTTTGGATTTGGATACCCGAGTTCTGCTTCACAGATACCTGCAAGGTCTGAGTGCTGGTGCTTAACTCTCTCTGAAACTGATGCAGGGTTTCCCTCTACCCACCTTGCCTCCACTGCAGAAAAAACGAAGACTTGCCTGCCTTTGTGTCTTGAGTGCTACATGGTGCCTTGCTTACAAAAAGGACTTTGCTCTGAAGGCATTAAAACCTGCTTTCAGTGCACAACCATTATTGAAGTAGTGACAGCATCACCCTTTCTCAGGCCTCTCAGGGACAGTGACAATTTCACTCTTCATAAATGCCACTCAAGGGGGAACTTAAAAGGCAAAAACCTGTGAGAGACATTTATTATGCAAACAAGCAAAAAATAGCTAATGTACACATTGCATGTATGAATATATGACCAAAATCACTCTGGGGACCTGCCTGTCACTTAATAGCCACTCAAAGTTATGTTCTCAAAGTTTACGTAGCCGTTAGCAGTTCCCAAGCACATTCTGGCTCTCCACTCATTTGGGAGCTATATGAAATACCTACAGTGCAAGGACCTGTGTACACCTGTGGCCTTCATGGACGGCCTGTAATGACACTCACAATGTCACCGAAAATCGGGAAGAAAATAAAAACACTCTAGCACTATATTTGAAGTGATAGAGAATCAGGCATTACTTTATTTTCTGGCCAGGACATGCCACAGAAATCGTGTAATTACACAAAACCCAGGTGTGCAGAGAGAATCATTCCATGAAAAACACGTTTTTACAAGATTTTCTCTCAAACTTTATACAGTCAAAACCCATAGAAAGGTATTGGGTCAGTCTTCATTCATTCCAAGCTGAGCAATCCCCAATATTCAGTTTCCCATTGGATCCAAATCTCCTTGCCTCCAATGTTAATTAGCTCTTCATTCTTCAATTTTCTAATTAGTCTTTTTCGGACCAGATGTCTCCCACTCTGCCAGGTGTGGTGTCTTGAGTAGATGTTTGTAGATGGCCGTTGAGAGCTGTTATCTCTTGTGTATCTTCTGTGCTGCTCCCAGTCTGTTGGGATGCTGAGCTCATCAGGCCTCACCTGGAGGAGCAATGCTCTGGAAAGAAGCTTCAGTTCCCTTCTCCTGGGGCAAAGGTGGACAAACCTGGCTAAAGTTATACAAAAAAATTTTAAACTGGTGTGTTTCCAACAACAACAGTGAGGTGCATCAGACTTCCACATATGGATGACAAAGTGACAAAAAGGAGCAAGGAGACCACATCATATCTGCAGAAAAGACAGATTTTCTCTTTATGTTTAACAGTTTATGTGAGATATTCTTATTCTATTTCATCCCAGTAAAGCCCTTAATAGAAAATCACTGTTGTGGTAGAAATTAGCACCACAAAATCTACCAGAAACGATGCATTTGTTCCATGCGCTCCCTCTGATAGTGCAGATTGCTGTGAACAGGAGAGGCTCCTTTAAGAGAAGAATTTGCAGCAAGATTACTGCTAAGCCTTTTTCAGAAACACAGACATTTCCTAGGGCAAAAGAGGTTCCTGGTACAAAAGGTGGAGGGAACCTTTTGTCATGATAATCTCAGTCATTTTCGCAACACACCAGATTCCCCGGCAGCCTGGTGAGTACAAGCACATGAGACTCGACGCCTGCTGGAGTTGTAGCAATGGTGAGAGAAAAGCTTAACACTCATGGCACTGTTCCCCTTATTCAAAGGCTCTCAGAGGAAACTGCCAGGAAAGCAAATATGGTTTTAAGCGGCGATGTCTCCAGAGACATAGGAATCTTTTTACTGAATGTTCTGAATACAGTTGTGAGTCTCAGAAATCCTGATAAGAAAGTTCCTGCTGAGATGTTCTGTTGAAGTTAAAATGTCTGTACGGAGCCACGGGAAATCAGCAAATAAAATGTGCATTAGAGATTCACCATGCACATTTTCAAGTCTTTGGAGAATTATATTACGTGCAGAAGAGGAAGAAGAATTTATGGAGATTTACAGAACTGGTAAACATATTTCTTTTGATTATGAATATCATAACTATGTACGTTGTACATGAGTACTAATCCATGCATTAAGCTGTGAGGATTTTTCCGTGTTGTTCTTGGCTGTTTATAAAAAATAAGACATTGATTTGGGACCTCAACCCCTTTACTCAATCATGACCCCTTTACTCAGCTCCTGCATTCAGCTGTGACTCAGAAATTTCCAAAGCACGAGGAGTTTCAGTTCCCAGGACATACCTTTAATCCACCTCTAATTTTAATGAACCAGAAACAGAACAAGGAACAGAAAAAGGTGATTGAAAACCGGGTCAGCTTCTCCAGAGGTTCTCTGATGGCTGGGGACTAGGAAACCCAGCTAGAGCATAGCAGTATGCTGCTGACATGGTGCCTGCAACTCATTTTATCACAGGAAACTCATTTTAGCACAGAAGCATCTTGTGTTTCAAATACCCACTTTAGAACACGAGGCAGACAGTGACACTCTCAAAGCGCTTGTATGCATACTGTTTTTATCTACTGTCATCAAAAATGTAAAAAGGGGAGAGGAAAAGGAAGAGATTTTGGGGATTTCAGTTTGTGCAAAATCAGGTTTATGGTCTGTTCATACAAGGAGAACGTGACACAACTTCCAGGGCTATGGGCTGGATAGGCAACGGATAGAATCATACAATCATTAAGGTTCGAAAACACCTCCAAGACCATCTAGTCCAATCTTGTCCTAGAGGGTAAACCCAGGATCCGAAAGAAAGAAGAAAACTGAGGTCACAGCCACCGGACTTATGCCTGCAGTGGCAGAGGAGGGAAGAGAAGAAGGAAGGAGGCATTCACACCATGCAGTCCCATGGTGAGGGCAATGTGGTGCTGCCTGCACCATCTGCCTTCCCTTCTTTCCTCCTCCACCCTGTCCTGATGCCACCCAGGGCAAACACCTCCCTGTTGTGCAGCTGGGGCAGCTTCATTCCGTATATGAACCTCTTCATAGCCTAACTGGGGAGTGGGGAAAGAAAGGGAAACCCAGTAACAAATCAAGATCCAACAAGTGCATAACAGCAGAAATCGCGGAGAGATGTTTGCAAAACACCAGTGCAAAATACAGGCTGCGAAAGGTAGGGGGTCAAAAACAGACCTTGTTTCATCAAATTGGTTTTTGAAGAAGAAAATGAACATTTGTGGGGAAAGGAATGCAAATGATGAAATAAAGGTGAAATAGGAGAAAAATACCATGCGTTTATATATACTTTTTTTGTAGAGATGGGACAACAGAGGACTTTGCTGCAGTCCCTGTGGAGACTGTCTTTCCTTCTGAGGCACAGGGAATTCATATAAACAGGAAACAGTGAGCAGCTTGGTCATCACAAAGGTATACAAAACTGCTCTGGCCTGGCCCTGATCTATATAATGACACATTTATATGGTCTAGATAAGACAGTCCAGAGGCAGTGACTTTGACCTAATCTAACCACCTGATTAATAAGTCTGCAGTTAGCAGGACCCAGGACTCAACAAAGGCAGTGAGGGGGGAGGAGATAAGCAAGGGTGCAGCAATGTGTTTGTTCAGGTGTTAGTATGACAAATATTTTACGCCTGCAGTCTTTCTTTGTTTTTATAAATTCCCATTCCCTGAAGGTTCAGGTCTCTACTTCTGCCTCTTCAGAGAAGCAAATAAACGGCTTTTCTAGCATTAGGGCTAGGCAAAACACCTGGAGAGGCTCCTTTATGTGCCCCATGGGCACTCCATCACCAGGGAGCCAAGCAGCCTGAAAGACAACTCACTGGGGCAGAAGTAATACAGAAATGGGAATATCTGGGGTAAACTCTGCCTCATTTTATGAGCCAGTTTCTTGTTCAATCCACACCAGTAAAAGCCCTCAGCACTGTAGAGCTGACTTCTGGGAGAAGTTGTGCTGCCTCCAGTCTCAGTGACTGATGCGAGCCCTGGGCAATAAGGATCCCTGAAAACCAGACTAGTAGCTTTTACACATTTTTTGTATTTTGTTTTCAGGGGATTTCCTAAAATGGAAACATTATCTTATTAATTCTTCAGTCACAACAATCTTGGAATAGATTTTTGGCTTATTAAAAATAATGTGGTATGTCAAGCAATGCCTAGCTAACATAAAATAAACTCTTTTTAAAAAACTAAGTTAATAAAAAAGAAATCTGATTTTCTAGAGTTTTTATGTACTTTAGAATCACTTAGCATCATGATAATGGTATAGTAAGTGGTGTAAACCTTGTTAGGCTTTTTATTATTTTCTTTTTGTATCAATGCAAAAGACTGCAGTTGGCAAGAAAAGAAAATTGGACCACAATAAATATCCTGTATCTCTGTGAGACCCAGCTCTGCTGTGGATCTTCTCTTTCCCCAAAGTCCACCTGAAACTTTTTAAGATTTCAAGGCAGACTGGACCTCACTTACTTCTCCATTCTGAGTAGAATAAAGAAGCAAGGAGAGGAGAGGGTTAACCCTGAATCACTGAGGCTTCAGGAGATCGCAAAGGCAAAGTGTCTGTCTGGCAGTGAATATGCTTTGGACAGCCCATAGGAAGGGATCATGGATGACTTGTTATCAGGCTGCTCGCCATCACCATTCCTTTACCCCTGACAGACAAACTGTGAGGCCTGGCAAATATGTGGGACAGACTGACAGTCCCTTGGCAGACATTAGCAGCAGCTTAGTGGCAGGGGAAAACAAACACTCCATAAAAAATCATCAGAAAGGATTAGAGGAAGACTAAATTTTCAATCTTAAAAACACAAGAAGATTTAAGTTCACACCATTTCCCTTGTCCCCATCGTCTTTGTCTTTTGAGTAAGTTCAGTGAAATCTTGTCCCTGGTTCTGACAGGAAGATTTCCACTGATTTCAGTGGGGATCTCCAATGCATCCCTCTCCATACTCAGACTTTGTGTCTGTGGTACTTTTAACATGACAAAAACTGTGGGCCAGAAAAGCAGTGAGGGCAATCTGGTGTAAGAGCCATACCTAGCTCAGGATCTGGCTTTGCCTTTCTTAATTGTCTTTTGTGGCTTCACAAAAATTCTGGCAAAACTGACCACAAAAATGAAAGGGTGTGAAGAAGCAATCTAAACTCCAACATCTGCTACAGCTTTCAGCAAGATGTTAACAAAAAACTCACAGTGGCATCTGATCTCTCCTTCCCTCCCCTCCCAAGAGGCTGCCTTTGCTCTGTATCCCATGCAGGAGACTGTCCAAGGCAGTCCATCCTGCTTTTGGCAGTAGCGGCCCCACAGGAGCAGTGATCATTGCACTGCACTCTGAGTATGTGCCTACATGCTTCTGCATTGGTGCTGTGGGTGTGAATGCTCCTCCTTACTCAGAATTAACTTCCATCCGTCCTGATTTCCTGTTGGTGGGAATTCAGAAAGGAGTGTCATGACCAACAGATGATACAGGGGTGAACTGAGAATGAAAGCAGTGAAAGAAACAGGAGGGGAGAAGAGAGTTTCTTCCATGAGAGAGAGATCTTCATAGCAAAACAAGAGACATCTGGCCAAGACATGGTTTCATCAGCAGAGATACCAGCAGCACAGCATGAGCTTCCCACCAGCTGGAAAACGCAGCGTGTATCCCTAGTTCTGGGTGTCCCTCTGACAGCTCACGATGCAGCCTCAAGGCTACATCTGCCCTCTCATTGTTTTCCGTGCTCAGATCAGCCTCACAGAGATACACCTGTCCTCACATCACTCACAATTGCAGTAGTGCCCATGGATCCATTCAGGTTCTGGCCTTTCATACTGCTCTTACTCAGTTGCATAATTTCTTCTAAACAAAGCCACCCATGCTGCTGGGGGAAGGGTAAGCAAAATGAGCTTTTACTTTGGAGATAGATAGAAAACAGAACAGGATTCCCCACTGAGTAACAAAAATGCCCAGAGGCTCTGACCAGAAGAGATCAGAGTCATGGTGTGTCTGCACAGTGCCCAGTCCCTGGTGCAAGGCAGTCAGTGCCCCAGGGAGCTCGCCACCAGCTATTCCAGCCTGGATAAGGCAGTGTCTGCTAGGCACACTGTATGGGCTGCAGCTTCCACAGTAGCTGGGAGTGAGGTCTGTGCTTCAGTAAGATACTGAAACCCAGGGAATATTCAAGGCTGGAAAATAAAACAGGGTTTACCAAAGCACAGCACATTTCTTGCAGGGCATGCCATGTTTTTCCTGAGTGCCTTACAAGCCTGAAACCAAGCCATCATCTCTCTTCTTCCCAAAACTCTTGGAAAAATGACCATCTGGTTTCACCAGTCTCTTTCGGACATTGAGATGAGAATGGAATGATTTTAGCAGATCAGGCATTGAGTTTTCCCCAGTGAATTTTCAGGACATTATACTCTGCAGTTTCGGCCCTTTTTTGTCTAGCTTTGCAAGTGTGAGTGTGTCTGAGAGAGAGATGTGTTTGCATGTGTTCAGCGAACAGATAGTTTTAATACACCTATTTCCATATCAGTCATGGCAGAGGCTGCAATTGCTAGGCACTTCTGACAGCTGCAGTGATGTGAATGGCTTGCAGCAGCACATCTGCAGGGGACCAGCTGGATATTGCTAGGCTGGATGCTGTCTCAGTGCCAGTGCAGAGACACCTGCAGGTCACCTCCAGGTGTCCCTGCACAGGAAAGCAATGGCTACATGTTAGGCAGGGAGCAAAGGCAGAGCTGGAGGTGATGAGCACCTTCACAGAAAAAGTGGTTCTGCTTTGGGGTCACTGGGGTGGGCACCAGAGATGTTCATCCACCTTCTGGCTGTGCTGCAGCTATATCCTTTCAGGGCCAAACCCTTCAGTAGCCACTCAGGGTGTCTGAGATTATGCAAAGGCTGTTTTCATGTAAAAGCAGAAATATCTGAACTAGGATCCACCACCTCAAAGCAGATGCCACAGTGCGATCCCAAAAGAGCACAGCATCCCAGCAGAAGACATGACATGCTTGCTTTACAGCTACACACTTTTGCAGCACTCATTCACTGAAATGAGGGTGAGGATCAGGTCTCCATAATTGTGCTTTCATACAGTAAGAGGATATTCAAGTGGTGCAATCAAATTCTGGCTCAAAAGAACACGTACAAAAGAAATAAGTAATCTTCCTGGTGTTTACATTCATTACACTGAGTAACTCCGCGCTGGGCATTTCTCAGACCTAAGTTTTGAAAGGCAAACACAATTTGACTGGGTTTGTTCTACTGGAAGAAAGAAAAACAGTTTGGGCAAATTAAGAACAAACATTAGGCCTCAGCTGAGATCTAAAATTAGGTTTTAAAGCGAAAAAAACTTAAAGATCCATGCAATTATTTTGTCTCATTTATTGTTGATTGCCTCTGTCTTTCCAAACTTCAGGTTATTCTGGAAGCAGAAACATTAGGAAATACATATTTTAAAAGCTCATTGAGTTTATTAAGAAGACCCAGTTCAACTGAAAATTGCAAGTCTATGCAATAAAAATCAGTGAAATTAGAAAGAAAGAAAGTTGCCCCAATCTTTTTTTAAAACAAAAGATTGCCCAACACTACCGCGAAATTCAGATCTGGGGACTGATTTTGGATACTGTAAATGTGTTGGCTTTGCAGTCAAAGTTCACTGTAGCTTATTACCAAAACAGAGTGGTCACGAAGTTTTGACCTTGATCAGCAGGTTAAATTGTTTTTCAAGGGCTACAAAGTCCTTGAGGATTTTGGCAGCATGGGATTCCAGGGGTCTGCATCTGGTTCTTTTGATTCTCTGCTGGTTTCGTCAAAAATCATTTCCCCTTCAGCTTCTGCAGTGGGGCAGGTACATAGCCCTTGCAGTTACTGGTAGCAAGAGCAGACCTGACTTTGATAGATTCTCTCTGGGTGAGATGAAAGGAAGGGAATGCTCACCAGGTGATGCTGTCATTCTCAGTCAGCTGCCAGAATCGTATGGGCACATCGCACTGGACTTTCAGCTCTCAGCAGGGAGCAGGGGTAGTTTTTCCCATGTATAATCTGTGACTCATATTCAGTGAGTCACTCCTAACAAATAAAGTTCTTCAATGGCAGCAACACCACCCCGTTACTCTCCTGAGCATAACAGCAAGATAGTGAAGCCAGCCTAATTACCCCTTCCCCCAACCAATGATCGTTCACTGGATCTGAAATGACTCACAGCCGGTCTTTGATCCTCACCAGCCCTGCACACACTGCCTTCCCGAGAGCTGCCGTGGCTGCACAAAGGGCTTGGCTGCCTTGTGAGATTCTTACCAGGCTTGCAGGGGCAGGTGGCAGGACACAGGCTGTCCCTGTCCCGCAGTGATGGGGTGCTATGCACAGCTGGATGCGGTGAGGATGTTTTGGTGCAAACCAAAAGCATCTCCCCACCGTCAGACCTCGGTGTGGACAGGCAGTAGGTGGGGTGCAGCTGTGGGAGGCAGGAGGAAGAGACAGGGTTGCTTCCAGTCTTGCCTGGCACGAACTCACCCCTTCACCCTTGCAAGCTGCAACAACCATGGCAACAAGGACAGATACACTGAAAACGAAATGGATTCAAGGTCCAGCATCAAAGGGGAGCAGTTTCTACCCATGCTGCTCTCAGAAGGCAAGGCTCCACAGTAAAATTATAGTTAGCCTCCTGAAAGCCCCCGGGCATTGCTCAGCCAGTCTGATCTAGACAACAAGGAAATTCCTGTCCTTGGGTTTTGGGATTCTTTGCTTTTACTGCTCTGTCTACTCTAGGGGAGTTTGGGGCAAACAAAGCAAAGCCCTGGTGCCCCTGGGCTTTCTCCTCCCATATGCCCTGCAAAATAGCAGCACTGGAGCCTAAGATCACATAGTTGCTGAATAGTATGACTGGTGTCAAATGTCCCCTCCCTTCATAATCTTTAATAACTCCACATGACTGTGATCTTTGTTTTTTCATGTCATTCATCAACCAGCTATGTGTGAAGAAAACAAATAAAGGCACTATTTCCTCTTGCTTGCACTGACCCCCAACATTTGTATCCCAAGCAAACCTCACAAATGTCAGTGAGGAGAAGCAGGCCTGAACACAAGGGAAATCTAGAGGACTAGGGAGGGAGGAAACCCTCATTTCCTACAGAATAGGTCCTTCCCTACAGCAGGGTTCCTCTGTAATTTAATGAAGGATGCTGCTTCTCAGCATGTTATGAAGCTAACTTTTCACTAGCCCTGAGCTGGGGAGCATTGGAAGAGGCCCTCATGCAGGCATTCCCACGCAGAAGTTCAGGACTGCATCCTGTGTACCTTCAGTGCTGAGAGGAGCGCAGCTCAAGGTTACCTTGCAGCCTTGCTGCAGAGGGGAATTTGAGACATGACTCAGGGATTCTGCATCAGCCAGTCCTCTCCCCTGCTCTGCCCAAAGTAGCATCTTCAGTTTCAGGAGCCTTTGAGCAGAAGCCTAATGAATCCAGGATTGAAACGGTGCAGCAAGAAAGACCTGGAAGACAGCAGGGAAGAGAAACACATACTGCAGTTCGTCTGTACAGCCCCCAGACTCCCCTGTAGAATAGGCACCTCACAGAATAGGCTGGGAGAAGAATAGGTCTTGTCGTGATCAGGAGACACGGAGATGAAAGGTAACAGATAATGTCTGTAGCTGTGTGTCATGTTTTCAGACCGGACATTATTGTCTTTTGTATTCTGACTTTGAGACTCTTCCTTATTTTTCCTAAACGGCAACATCATGATTAATTGCAAATCACTGTGTGAGAGTACCAATTAGCACTTCCACTGAATAGTGCTAGGATATATTTAATACCCTTTATGGGGTTATCTATATTTTTAACTCTTGGAAGAAACTTTGTTTCCAGGAAAGTACATTGCTGATGAGACCAGCTCTGTAAATAATGACAAACCCAGCTTTTTCAAGGCGGGAATAATCTGATGCTCAGAGTGAGCAGGAAACACAGAGCTTCACAGCACATTTGCATTAGTGCCAACCTCCCCAGGAGCATAGAATACATTACTAGAGAGAAATATTTACTCTCTGAAGGCAGAAACATACCTATATGCTACAGCAGAGACATGACTTTTATGGAATTATTCAGCTGATACTGAATCCAGCTTCTGCTCCAAAAACTTCACTAAGTAGTTTGGATGCTTAAGTTTTACACCTTCTAGCTGAAAGAAATATAATTTCTTTTTAAAAGTTGAACTAACATTCATCTGTCTCCCTACGTTTGGAAGAGGCTGCTGAGAAAGCCATGAGACAAGTGTTGTGAGGTGCCCCAACTACATTGCAAGTTTGACAATGCTTGTGTTCCTCTCAAAGTCCTGACTCCACAGATCTTTACAGAACAAGCTCAGCTGTCTATGGAGAAAATGATGGTTTTTCCTCTCCGTTTCAGAGAAAGGTTTAAAAGTGCTGGCACAAAAAGCTCAAGAACTAGAAAGCAAATGAAAACATGATTAATCACCTTGGTTTTGAAGGCATATAGTAGGTAGATCCCTGAGTGTTAATCCTCAAAGCTGAGTTTGACCCTAGGACTTACAACACTCTTACATATGGAAGTGCTCATCACTTCAGGAGAACTGGACTCCTCATGCTGCCCAGCCTGAAGCTGCCTCCTCATTCCTGCAGTGAGAAGAGCCCAACTGCTGGGACCTCCTGCCTCCCTGCAGCAGCTTTGCCACAGCATTTTGACACAGGCTGCATGAGAGAAAAAAAGTAGCACGTGATTTTCAGCTGTGGCATGTGAAATAACGTAAAGAGAGACTGAGACAGGGATGAGAGAGGGGACAAGCCACATATTATTATTAACATAACTGGCTAATTCAAAGGATGTATTGGTTTTGTGGTTTTTTCACCTAATGAGAAATCAACTGCCACCGGATTTTTAATATTGTGCATCAGCACCCTCATTACCATCCAGAAGAGGAGACCTTTATAACAGGGTTTTACTGCACATCCAAGGCAACAACACAGAAAGGCTGGTGTGAGGAATGTTTCTCCATCAGGTGCTATGTAAGGCATCCTGATGAGTTGAGGGAGACAGAGGCTTCACTCCTTTCACTGGAGAGCTGTTATCATTGCTGTGCTACTGCTGTGCCATGTGGGTTTGTTGCCCTTCCTTGCCCTAGGCTCAGCATTGCTGCTTGAATTCAGTGGGGTGCGGCAATGGAGAGTAATAACCAAAGATTCACTAAATAAGGAGGGGACCAGCAGGCAAATCTATCCATATGAACCCAGAGATGCATCCTGGTAACCTTTTGGGCAGCATGTTGAGAACATCAGGGCTCTGCTAGGCTGCAATCACCTTAACCTGTCAAAGGTTAGCTCACATTGCTAACAGCTTGCAGCCCTCCTTGAGCTCTGACTTACAGTGACTACACTTCCAATGATGGCACCTGAGCATTGCTGCACCTAGACTGGATCTAGTTTACTGGATCTAGTCCTGCTTTGTGATTGTGGTGGTCTCCAGTCTGCAGAATGAACTGAGCAAAAAACCCCACAGCCTCAAAGAAGGACATAAATACCTCTCAGACACTTAGAAAAACAGGATTTGCGCTGGTTGAACTACAACCTTTGGGCTACATGAAAAGCTCGTGTAGACCTTTGGGCTCCATGAAAAGTTGGGATGGATGAAGATTCAAAGCAGTGTCAGAAGGAATAGATTGGAAAGAGGGCAAATAGAAAATAGGAAGTGAGCAGGCAAAAAAAAAGAGAGGGAGAGGGTGAAGGAGGATCATGCCACTAACAGGGAAATGTAACTGGATCTAGAAAGCATCATCAGTGTACAACCACAATCTCAATCATTCTCATTTACTTTAACATTTTTTTATTGCTCCAGCGCAACATTTGCTGTTCGGTGTTCCAAAACTTAGCAGTTCCTGGGGAAAAAAAAAAAAAAGCATGTTTAGGCAGACTGCCAGGGTTTTTTTAACTAGAAAATTTGGATTTTGGTCTAGACTGCCTGGAGACAAGCATTTCAGAAAGCACTCCTTTTTCCTCCCTGATCCTTCCCTAATCCCAGCTCTGCCTACTTGATGGGCTCTGCATCATGGCACCTGCCAGAAAGGTGGTAATACAGGTTGGATTTGATGTTTTACGTTTCTGCTCAATCAATCCTTTGGTTCTGGGAGAGAAACAAAAGTAAAAAGAAAAATTAACATGAAGATCCTTGCAACATGAAATGTTATCTCAGGAGTGACAGGAAGATCAGTGCTGACTTCCTCTGACTGCTGCCCTCAGCCCAGGCTGTGCCTGGAGTCCAGAGTCTGGGCATACAGTAGCACTACAGCTCACTTAGCTCTCCAGCAGCCAGGCAGGCTGTCCTGTGCTCTCCCTTCCCCCAAACCCTCCTTTCCTAAGATATTGAATGTAATAAATTTCTGCTCTGCCTGAGCAAAGATCAGCCTCGGGATTCACACCATTAAATGATAAAGTGTAAGAAATTAAGCTTTGCTCCCTGGGAGTTTGTTCTGCCCTGTCTCTCTGCTGTTCCCAAAAGGGTAAGTTCAAAAAAGTAGCAAAAACAGCGCAGTCAGCTCAGCTGCATTTCTCTGGTCAAAATGCTGCCCCAAAGTACCCAGGGAAAGCTGACTCCCCAGGTCAGTCTGCCTGACCCAGAGCATCCAGAGCACTCCTATCTCAATGCTGCTCCCGGCACTCCTAACAGAGGGAACTGATGGAGGGGGACCGGGAAAACTGGTGTCACAGACCAAGCTCCCTCATCCATATCTTCATCCCGGTCCTCAGAAGAGAGTTTTCCTTTCTCCGGGACAAGGTGGCTTTGCAGGTCACATTAAGACACTCAGGCAGAGAGCAGGGAGGGGATGCCCTCACTCCCCCAGGGGGTCTCTAGGCGTGCAGAAGGCTGAGATTAACCCAAATGACCCCGTGGTCCCAGGAGATGTGAGTCAGAGTGAGTCAGCTCCCATGAGACCACCCTTTCCACTTTCAGCTGCATAAGTAACGCTGTATTATTGATGGAAAGCTTAATAAGGAGGTGGGAACAGCGAAGGAAAACAATCATACTCCTCAGTGGGGTGCATGCAGTCTTCAGTGCTTAGAAACAGTCATCTTCTTCTCTGCCCCCAGACATGGTGTGTGTCCCAAGGAGATTTCTGAGCAGGGCTGTTCCTCCTGAAAGCTGCCCCTCCAAGAAGAGATGTTTCTTTCCTGTGCCAGATGATCAGATTTACCCTTTTCCATCAGCAAGCTAACAGGACCCTCCAGGACATGACCTGTCACCTATGGAGACCCAGTATCATCCTTTTTCCAGTCTGCAACAAGGTTGTGCTTCCTCCCAGAGAAAGAGGGAAAAATCACCCAGACCAGGCTCCAAAGAAGCACACCACTGTCTCTGCTGCAGTTCATGGGAAGTGATGAACCCACAGCAATGGATTAGGCTGCTAAGGAGCACAGCATGTTGATCTTAGATCCACATGCACCACAGATATTTCTGGGGGAGAGGTGACGGGACAAGCCTGGTCTGTGTTTTTTAAGGTTATATTTCTGCCTGGTTTAGCAAATATTAGTCTATTTGTGTTGATGGCAATCAAGCTGCCCTGGTTTAGCCTCTTTCACTTGGAAGCAAAAGGCAGCTAGATCAGTGTCTGAGAGATTGTGGAGTAAATTTGTGTGAAAAGATAGAGAAACTGCTCTTAATGACCCTGCTTGCGTTTTCCAGCCAGGCCAGCAGATTTTCCTTGTGGCGGCTGCTATTGCAAACTCCAGAGCCTTTTTTCTTCGGAAAGGTGGTAGTTTAAATTGGAATTAGACATACGGCACCTGCCAAGTTCAACATGCCTCCGAGACAAACACAGCTCTGTCCGTGAAAGGCACCCAACTGCTGAGGCTGTGCAAAGGCCAGCTCAGCTATGGAAAATATCAGGGAGAGGACTTGGCTGCCTCAAAATGCAACTGCTTCTTGTAATATGGACATAAACTTTCCAAGGAAGGGTTGTTGGAAGGGCAGAGAGAAATGTGAAATACAGGCCCAGTTATTTTATTTTTATTTTTATTGTTATTATTATTATTAGTGCAAGAGTTCATTCACAGTTCTCCTAAGCTGCACACAGGCACTGCTCTGTGTGCTGGCTGTCCCTGTGCCAGGACTGCACAGGCCTTTCCAGCAGTCATACCACATGTCCTAGACTTAGACCCAGCTCACTGTGTCCCTGTACCCACCAAGCTGCAGGCCCAGAAAGAATGGATAGAGAAAAACTGGGACCCATATGCTCTCCAGGATGTCTGAATTGCCTCTCCTGGGTGCTACTGGAGAAAAATTGAAGCATCCTGGGCAACACCCTCGTACAGGAGTTCAGGGGGGTATCCTTCAAAGGTTGGTTTGAGCAGCATGGATTCCTACCTTGATGTTTCGGGGAAAGAGGTAGAGCACTCCAACCTCCCCCATCCAGAACCAGCATCCTGGTGGAGAGAATCAGAAGATACAGGACCTGCAGTAGTGCATAGAGAAGAGCAGCGTGCTCCCCCATCCCATTCCTATTCCTGTTTTTCTGGTGGGAATGGCCAGGGTTTGCTCTCTTCATCTTCAGAGCTTTCAGTAGCCCATGCTGAAGTGCCAAGCTCCCATTCTCCGCATAAAGCTAGGATCTGTGGTTAAAGTAACCTTACCAGTCACCTGGATGTTTATAAATCCATTCTGCCAGCCTCATTATCTGTCCCAATTAGCTAGCAGTTCCTACCAGGAAGGTGTCTGTAAACAAAAGAGAGCCATGCCTCTACAGGCAGAAAACATTTAAAAGAGGCCCTACACAGCCACAATGTGGGGATCCTCAAAGTGTGATGCCAGAAGAAAGAGCAGAAATCATGGGTGATGACCTACATGTCTTTTTGTGAGTCCTTTACATTTTAGTCCTCCAGAAACAGCAGCACAAGGGCCTGATTAACCAAAATGAATATAAAAGCTCCTTGTGCTGCAGTAAAAGATGAAGCTGAAAGGAGGACTTTTCCAGACTGGTGCATGAATTAGCCCTACAGCCTGGAGAGCAGGATGGAGTGAAAAGGAATGTGCTGCCAATGCTAAATCTGTTGCAATGAACAGTTTTAGGAGCACAGTGGCAGCTTTGACCCCTTATTCTCACTCCCAGGACTGTGTTAACAAGCTCAGCCCTAAATCCTTCAACATTCTCTGCATGAGCAGATCACCACTCCTGGGCAAAACCCACTTGATCTCAGTGGCCCTCCTGGGGCTGCTCAGGGGATAGGTCATGGTCAGAAGAGACAGAGAGGCTGGGAAGGGAAAGGAAGGGGAAATAGATGTGGAAACATTTGGGCAAAGTGCAGCTGAGGCCGTGCCAATTCAGACAGCATAAAGGTACCAGCCATAGGGATCCAATGAAATGCAAAAGTGATAGAGTTGAACTGCTGGACAAGGGCCTTTAGACAAAATGGCTTGACTTTTGAAAAGTCTGACTCAAAGAAACTGCGACTTCCCTTGAAAACGCATCCATGTCTAGAAAAGTTTCCTTAGGTCCTTGCCTGGACCTTGTCTTGACTGACTTTTCTTTCTTGTTCTCCTCTGCATTGTTTTGCCAGGGAAAACATCAGAGCAGCCTCACAATTTGAACACTGCTCTGCTCAGCTCCAAGGAGGAACATGGTAGATCTGTGTCTTGCATTCCATCTGTTCAATACTTTTTCTCCATTACCTGCCTCTTTCTTTTTCTTTTCCTGCCATACAGCGCCCAAGAAATCCATCTGATTTTCCTTATTTTCTCTGTCTCTATGACTCATTCTCAGTCCAGTAGATCCAGCTGAATTATTCACTAAAATCATGATCATTAATCCAGCTGAGCAAGCCCTGATGGGTGAATATATTTTTCATTCCTAAGTATTTGCCGAAATAACCTCGGCGAGCCATTTAGCCTGTGGCCATTCATAGTAGCTATTTGTGTTCCTTTCCATTCAAACTCATCTCTTCCATAATAGCCAGTACAAGCCCTGTGCAGTGTTGAAACCCCACTTGGGTGCTGTTTTGAGCACCTTGATGCTGGGCACAGCCCCTAAAACTATTTCTGCCTTAGCAGCCTTTCTATGCCACCAGAGTGGCATAAAGCAACTTGGCAGAGTGTAGCACTGGAGGCCAGGCTGTAAGCCCCCAAATTAATGCCTTTCCCTTTGATAAATATTACCTTTTTTTTTATTCTCCCCAGTCATAACTTTTCCTGGCTATGGACACCATAGTTAGATGGATTTTCTGTTTGCTTCTTCAAAAGTGCACATGCATATGGGTGGAGAAATTGTACAAAATGCCAAAGATTATATTTTTCCATGTGTTGTAGTAGTTCTATGGTTACGGTCACAGAGAGCAAAGGAAATGCAAACATTCAGCAAAGTGGCCACAGGAGCTGGAACTGAGCCTCTGTGCATAAGTGTGGTGTGTATCTAACACAGGCAGTTATAGGCTCAGGGTTCTCTTTCAAAATATAACCCGAGCACAGTGTTGAAGCCTAATCTGTTGGGAGAGTAATTTCTGGGGATGGCTGCTTAAAAACCACACATTGTTCAGTTTGCTTATTTCCATTTCCTAAACCCTGGTAAGAATGTGCAACATCCTCAGACGCACAGAATCTTTTAGTCATTATGTAGATCAATTGCTATTTGCTAACAATGCACTATGTGTTTAATATAAACTACGCTTTTAGCTACGTGTGCATATTGCATTTGAAGGATTCACCCTCTGTTATATATGGGTTAATGCAGAAAAAAAATCTCTATTAGTAAGATATTTGTTGTAAATCCTGACAAGTTAAAAAGCTCTCAGCTACTCAGTCAAGTTTTATCAAAAATGTGACGTTTAACCCATTAGGTTGCAAAGCTGAGCCAAACCCAGGCCCTGCAAATATAAATGAAATTCAACTTTTGAGATGTGTGGTGTTCAAACGGAGCCCAGGATTAGCCAGACAGCACTAACTTCATTCCTTCAGACTCCACAGTCATGGGGTTGTTCTTGCATGTACTATGACAGAAGAGACAAACTGCTTGAAACCTCTTTCAAATTTAAGCCCAAGAAGCCAAAGCTGATTACACCAGCTATACATTTGGCCCATAAACTGCTAAAAAGCAGATAATCAGTTATTTTCTTTGCTTGCAAGACAGACGATCCAGCCTTGGACAGAGTCACATCAGCACTAAAGCCGTACATCCCCTGCATGCACAATTGCATCTCCCCTGGTATCTTTTCCCATCTTCTGTCTGCCACAGTATCCTTGGACCATGCAGCCTGTCTCTGACCATCTTCTTCTACCATCCTTTGATTTAAAAATGATCATCAGCCTCCTGTGCAGCATTGGTGGCAGGATGCAGACGGGCAGGTGCTCTGGACCTGCCGACCTACTCGCAGTTCACACTGATTTATTTTCTATCCATACCTTGACAGTATACTTTTGCCTGGCAGAGCAAGACTCTGCTTTCCCTTGTGCCTCTGTCAGAGCTATAAAGCAAACAATAAAAGTACTGTGTGTCAAGACATCAGATATCAGGTGTTCTGCCTGTAAATTTTTTAGCCTCTAGTAATGAGTTTTTGCAAACAGGTGATAAAATGTGTTTGCACCCTGAATTTTAGGTAAGAACAATGCATGATAAGCACACCTGAGAAGAAAAAAGGTATTGTTCCACAGCTTGATATATTCATCGTTTTACACCTACACGCTGCATTAAATGAGTTGCCATCAATCAGCTAGGAAATGCTTCAGGTGTGTGAAGAGTGCCAAGTTTTAGAGAACCAAAGGATGCGCTGCAGAGCCCTTCATCATGAGGATGGGGACACTGCTCTGGGAAATGGTTGTTTTCAAAGATAAAGCCCCATGGATCAAAACTCAACCTGAGAAAAAAAAGCAAAATTATACTGATGCTATGAAACAGACCTGGACCACCTCCCAGAAACACCATTATCAAAGGCATTGCACAAAACCTCTACTTGCTGCACTGCATGGTGGTTCCTTACCTTCCTCTCTCTCTACCCCCACATGGGCAGGAACCCAGCTGACACAAGCAGTGATTCTGTACAGGTTGAAAGACAAAATTTGCATCATGTGGAGACTCATAACCAAAGGGAGAGCTCTACCACAAGGCCTATTTTTTTGATAAATGAGCCAGCCTTGAAATTTATAGTTGCTGAAGTTTGATGGCTAGAACTCATAATTTGCATGAAAATTGTACCAGCTTCATGCACCTGATCTCCAGGCAATTTTACTTAAAACTTGGATGTTAATGCAAGCTAGGAATATATCTATGAGGATAATCAAATCCTTTCTTGCCTTGATTCTGCAGCAGAGACTACTCCAGGAATAAATTGAGCACACCAGGGCAGTGGGAGGTATGGCGTAAACACTGTCATCTTTCCCCAGCCTTTCTTGTAATCAGATCCCAGGGATCACAGACTCACACAGTGCTTTGGGTTGGAATGCACCTTTAAAGGCCATCTAGTCCAACTCCCCCACAATGAGCAGGGACATCTTCAACTAGAGCAGGTTGCTCAGAGCCCTGTACAACCCGACCTTGCATGTTTCCAGGGACAGAGCATCCACCACTTCTCTGGGCAATCTCGGCCACTGTTTTACCACCCTCATTGTAATAAGCTTCTTCCTTATATCTAGTCTGAATCTGCCTTCCTTTAGATTAAAACCATTACCCCTTTTTCTATTGCTATTGGCCCAACTGAAATAGTTTATGCCCGTCTTTCTCATAAGAAAGTACCCTTCAGGTACTGAAAGGTTGCTATAAGGTCCCCCCAGGTCGTTCTCTTGCCCAGACGGAACAATCCCAACTCTCTCAGCCTGTTCTCATAGGAGATGTGCTCCAGCCCTCTGATCATTTCTGTGGCTCTCTTCCAGATTCGCTTCAACAGGTCCTAATCTTTCCTGTCCTGAGGAGTCCAGCACACCTGACACCCTGGTTACACTAAGTTGAGCAGGTATTGCTAGAAGAAAACAAAAAAATTAATATGACATGGCCTTCTCTAGATATGGCTCTGATGTAAATCTGAGTCAAGAATAGCTTGTGGAGCCTGATAGACTGAGTCCAGAAACACAAAGAAAAGTAGTCAGCTTTGAATGGACACATGGCAAGCAGAGAAGGCTGGCAATAACACAGATTTCCTGCTGCTGTTGTACATCAACCCCTACTTAAAACATACAGTTTTTAAGTAAGAGATTCCAGGAATATACGGGAATCGTGCAACCACAGCCCCAGGCTCCCTGCACCAGCTCTGCCCCCAACCACCACAGTGTGATGAACCCCCTCACTGCCTGCCCCATGCCTGTGGATACTTCCAGGTGCACACAGTAGGGCTGGAGATGAGGAGAGCCATGGGAAGGGACCAGCATCTTCTGGGAGGAACAGATGGTCTCAGCCTTCCCATGGCAGCTGCAGTTGCACCTGTTTAGAAATTGCTGCAAAGTGCCAATTTTCATTAGGCGAAGCACTGAAAACTTGTCTGTTGGAAACCACATTTCATCATAACCTACACAAACTTGATCTTGAATGGCAACCTGGTGATTAAATGAAACTCGATTAGCCTGGGTCTATTTTTGAATCACGTTTTAACCATCTTCTCATTTTGACACCTGAGCAATTTTCATGCAGACCCTCTCCCTGCTGCAAACACGTGAGAAGCTGAGCCCAGCAGACTAACACGGGAAAGTTACAAGATTTAAAGAAGACAGAGGATTTGTGCCTGTCCCTCTCTCTGCAGAAATCCTTCCTGGGGACCAGCGTCCAGCTTTGTTTGAGGGTAGGGTCAGATGACTGCACTGTCAGAAATTGTCGTGCTTTCCACTGAGATACGGTATCAGTGCACACTGGTCATCTTGGAAAAAGAATTACTTGAAAGAGGTTATTCTCACAGGAACAAAACTCACCTTGCTGCCTGCTCTCTCTACTCACTTCCAGGCAGTGATCTGCAACCAACTGCAAGAACAGGAGGGGCTGGTGAAGGAAGGGAATTGAATGCTTAAACACTTGGCTGAATATTATGAAGTGTTTTACATGTAAAATAGGTTAAAGAATATAATGAGGAGAATATGGAACAGCAGGTTCATGACTACTGGTATTGGTCTAACATGCATTCTTGATAAATCAAAACACACAGGAAAACAGCATCTTAAGGAAAATGAAAAGCTCATATCAGATTCTTGGGTATCCAAGACTTCTAAGCCTTGTAAAGAATTATGATTAGACTGAATGACAGCATTCAAAGCACCAGGAGAGCTCAGTGAAGCAAATCACACTGAACTAAAATTAGCAGCATCTAAAATTCAGCCATCTACTTGGCATCCACACACAATGCTTCCCTGGCCCCAGACCCATCACATCACATCACTCAGCCTTCCCAGTGCCATCAGCTCCTTGCTTTCAAAAGCATTGCTGAGTGAATTGCTGCTGTTCACATGCAGCCTGCACCTGTCTGGAGGCAGCAAGCCCAATTGCTAGACACAGGTTGTTTTTTTTCCCCAATATTTCCTCCAATGTTTATTTGCTGATTGTTTTCCAGGCAGCTTAGAATTCAAGCTTGTAATTCAAGATGTAAAAGTGGGGGCTGTTTGTTAGTGAAAGGTTGGGGGAAAAAATGTATATAATAGGACGAGATCATGTGTCTAGAAAAAAACTGGAATACCACATGGTAAAAAATGGACATGAACCATGTCCTGAGAAGAGCAAGGAGGGGGTTACTATGGTCATAGGTTATGGAGCAGTAAGACAAGAGTCAAGGTCTGCTTCTAGGGGGGCTTAGCAGACAGAATGAGTGTGGAAATAAAGGTTTGCTGCTCTGCCCTAGATCCTGTGTGTTCGTTGCATCTGTGCACAGAGTACACCTGGACTTACTCTAAACATCTTTTCAGCTCCAGGCTCACTATTTCCATTTGATGCTTGCAGTCCCATATGCACACAGGTCAAGCTCTGAGCCATGCTTAAGCACTCACTGCCCTTGCCCAAGTCCACATTGCTCCTAGGATCTGGAGGAACTACTGTGTTTGTCCTACAGACTCACTTGCCTGCAGTAATCCCCAAGTCAGCTTTTGGAAGTTGGAAACTTTGAGCCCAATCCATGGTTTCGCTAAGAGTCAGCAGTGTAGATGGAAAGCATTCAGATGAAGGTATTATCCAGTGCTTGTTACCTCACAGACCCCAAGAGTGCTTGGTTGTGAGGACTAATTCCTCCTAGGGACCATGAAAAGCATGACGCAGGGCACTGAGACAGAGTGGCAACTTAGCTTCCCGCACATCATTATTTTCCGTCTCTCCAAAACCCCTCAGAATTGGATGGACTCTATGATCTTGGAGGTCTTTCCTACCTAAATGATTCTATAAGTTTATGATACTAGGAAATACTGGGAAATGCTGAATGTGTTTGTGTTTTTTTTTCTGAAAAAGCAGTAGCTTGGGAAAGTTTTCCCACGGCTCATATCACAAAATCTTCATATGCACAACTAAATACCAAGAGAGTTTCAGGAATGATAAAAGCCCCATGTCCCATGATTACACTGATGTAAATAATGGACATATATAAGAGTCCCTATCTACCTAAAAGCAAGGGCTTTTCACTTGTTTCCATGAGCATTTCACATCAGATACAGTAGTGGACTGGAGAGCACACTGGACTTCCCTGATACAATCATTTCCATGATACTATTTTTTCTGACAGCCTTGATCTTCTGATGACTTACAGTGGAGTTTTTTCTCACCCATATCCCCTTTCTGCACAGAAAGGTGTTATCTGCATCCTTGTGATAAGGCATTTTCACAAGCTTTCCTGTGTACAGCCTTTAAAAGAACTACAATCAAAAGGATGTGATTGGGTGCTAATGAAGCCTGCTGCAGACCACCCGGGTGTAAAAAGACACAATTCACAGACAAGGAGCAGTGGAAGCTGTGAGATGAGAGAGAGTGAAAAAAGGAGGAGGCCTGAATGCTGGTCTGGCTTGGCACAACAGCCACCCACGTGCTTTGTTTGCTCATCTCAATGTGTCCCCAGGCTCTGTTTTAGGTTCTGCAAACACCTTTTCGTGATAACTGTCTACCACTGAATGAGAAGGAATTTGTCTAGCTCCCAAGCTCCCCCAGATCATCATGCTCCATTCTCCTGCACCAGGTCCACAACCCTATTTGGTGCATCCTCCCATCTCCATGAGGTGGTTCACAGATCATCACCAGTGCTGACCTTTCCTGCTCGCCTTATCCCACCTGGAGACAGGTAGTGGTATCCAGGCTCTTTTTAGTCAGGAAGGTGTCTATTACTACCCTGATGCTCAGTCATGTCAAGCCAGCACTGACTTCCAAGGAAACTTCCTGCCCTGATAGCTATCTTGCTTTGCCATTCCAAGGAACAGGAAATATGGGCACATATCATTGGGACCACCAAATCAGAAATCTTCTATGGTATGCAAGAGGCAAGTAGGATCCCCAGATGCTGATAAACCAGCCAAGGTAAAGTGAGGGAGGAGAGCACTTGCTCAGAGCACATAAACACTGGTTCAGAAACAGGCATAAAAAGCAGTCTGAGGAGTGATCATTCAGGCTGTTATTCCTGTGTTTTGCCTGCCTAACATTTTGCATTATAAACAAATGCTGAAGGTTTCCTGAAATGCTTGGAGATGACTATTATTTGCAGCAGATCTCAAGTGCAGCAGGTAAGTGCCCTCAGGCTAAAGCTATGCCTTTTCCTAGAGCTGTGAACTGCTATCCCAGTTTTGTCTGTAGATAAAGCATTAAAAATGAATAAATTTTGCTCCCTCTCATTCCTTTCCTTACTTCTCTTCCCCCTACTCAGTTGAATTTACCACGGAAACCTTCTAGCACTGAGCCAAAACACCCCACAGCAAACCAGTGCTCTCTTCTAGAGATGCTGGGATCCCACAGTTTGAACACCAGTGCCACATACTGCACTGTGGATGTTGGGGACTGAGGAAAGCAAGGGGAAGGAAAACAAAAGCAAAGGACAGAGGCTGAGAAACACGGGCTTTGTCATGGCAGCTATTCTTGGGCCTGGCTCGAGGGATGTTGTTTGCCTTTGGGAAACCACACACAAAAAACTTCCCCTGCAGGAATGTCAAGAAGCTTATGAACACTTGGGACTTGGGAAACATCAGCTTTTCCAGAACACATTTTCTTCCACATACACGTGCAGTGAAATGCTGTATTTTCCCACAGGAGTCCTGCCTGATCTTTAGCCCAAGACGGAGGCAAATGGGAGCAGAACCTAGATGTGAACAGCCACTTGCAGCATTTCCTAACTTCTGATCAATGGAGCCCTCTCCTGCAGTTTGTATGTGTCAGGATGTTGATTCACACACAGACACGGACACACACAAGGTAGGTTTTTAGCCATCACCAGTGTGCAGAGCACTGCTGGGAGCAGGGAAGCCACATAGGTTGTGCAAGCCAGACAGCAAACTACAGAGCAGAGAGATAAGACATCTCCCAGGCAGAACAGCCCAACACCCATCATCTGAGCCACAGAGGTGGGGTACCCAGGCAACTCTATCCATAGTGTTGCTCTGGTGAGGTTTCTGGGAAGTTTGGGAAGAGGCAGCACAGTTCCACTGGACACAAGAATGAAGCAGCAGTTACTTCTGCCATCTTCCTAAACCTTTCCAAATTGTTTGGGTGAGTTATGTGTCCACCAACAAGTAGATATGTTCTCTCAATGCACTGAGCAGGCAATGAAGAAATGAGCTTCTCCCCCTGCTCTGCATGCTTAAAGAGAGGGTAACGTTGGCCAGAAACATGTTACCTGACAAGACTAGGCACTCATAATGCATCAGCCTCTGGCAGACTGCAGCCTCCCAGATTTCTTTGAAGCTACAGGTATTTTTCCTGCTTTTAGGGAAGGACTGCCAACAGGTTTTTTTTTTGCAAATGTTCTCTCCGGTAGCAACAGGCCATCCAAGTCCCATGGCAGTGTTAGTTGCCTGCCTGGATAAGCACAAATTTAATAATCAGAAGGTTTTACAAAATGCCCTTTGGTGGCATTTGCTACCCAGGAACAGGAGGTAGATAAACCATGACTACAAGTTTTGCATAGACCATTTTCAGATTTTCCTCTCTGGGCCACACAGACCTTTGCCTGAGGCGTTGCTACTTTGAAAAAAAAAAAAAAAAAAAAAAGCGAAACTTAATCTGCTCGACAGATTTGTTGGCAAGATATGGATCTTACAGTTAATTCTGTCTGAGTACTTGTTAGACACACTTATGAACATGCATGTTTTTATTTACAAGAGACTGGCACACCCATGTCTGGCTCACTTCATATCCTTTGTTCCAGAGACCTGGCAGGGCTTCCTGAAAACAGGATCCCATGTTAAAAGCTATTATTCCATTCGCAAATAATGAGGTTTATTTTTTTCGGTAGATATTCAGAGGAGTAGACCTTGACTGTTTTGAATCTTCACAGCTCATGAACTCAAGAGAGGTGTCAACACAGATAAGACAAGCATGCTTTTAAGTCAGAGCAAATACTCACAGAAAATGTACTGCATTCTTCCAACCTGGTAACCCCAGTGTGCACTGTGCTGCTCTGTTTACTCTGGAAAGGAGTGACTCCCCTCTGTGCAAGAGTAAGACAGCGGGTCATAGAATTGACCAAGTTTTTTGTTACAAATAATTTTAGAGATTTCAGCCTTCAACATTGACAGTTTGTTTGCAAGCAAGGCTCTGTTCGCAAGCAAGGCTCTACACAAACCTCTTCTCTATTCACAGCTATCTGGCAAGTACTCCAGGCAAAGAAATTTCAGCCTCCCGATTGTTTGCATGCTGTGTCCACTTGCTATTATTAGTTCCATGGAGAGTGGTGGACTCCAAGTTCCTGCATGAAAAGGAAGAGTTAATTCTCCCTGGTGTAGGCAGAAGGAGGCAGCTCAGCCACAATCAGCAATGCCCTGGTAGGAAGCTCACCATGCCTGGACAAATGTACTTATCCACAATCTCCTCCACTGCAAGACTATAAGGTCTGCTGTAAACTCCAAGACACCCAGGAGCAGCTGGTGGTGCTGTGATAGATGATTATTATATTTTTGGCAGGTGAATAATTTATTTGCTGGAAATTAAAAAACAAATAAATAAAAACTGCTTTTTCAGGGTGGCCGAAGCTATTTGTAAATTCAGGCAACTCCACTCTTCATGGAGTATTTGAACATTTAGCAAGCGAAGCACACTGAGAGCAAACTGTTTCAGTTGCTGCTGAGTGAGATGAAAAGGTTACCTCTCTCAAGCACAATTCACTGTCCCTGCCTTTCCCCACCGTAAGGGAAGTTATCACACTGACCTTTTTTATCCACTTTAAGCAGATTGTTTGAATACTTCCAAACTCAAACCTGTAAACTCTCCAGCTTAATAATTTAAAAACCCCAAAAACCTAAGAACATGCTGCTATTAAAAATATTTTTTAAAAAATTGCTGGATCTTTAATCACTGCACAATTCAAAGTTACACAGATATTGTAAAGTTACACTGCAGTAACAACTGATGACAAGGATGTGGGTAAAAAGTTTATGACAGTTAGCTGGCGATGGAGAGGGGAGGAGAGGAGAGGAGAGGAGAGGAGAGGAGAGG
>VZRN01003396.1:287035-315914 GCA_013397935.1 Dasyornis broadbenti | reverse complement strand
GGGAGGAGAGGGGAGGGGAGGGGAGGAGAGGAGAGGGGAGGAGAGGAGAGGAGAGGAGAGGAGATATGGACAAACAGCTGAAATAAATCGTCAAGGCCAATGGTTGAAATAGGGATTTAATAAGAGAGCAGGCAAGTTCGTGGAAGAGAAATACCTTGGGCATTACTAATACACAGAAAGCATATTTGATTGAGGAAATCCCTGAAGATAGTTGAAGGCCAGGAGCACTCTCAGGAAATACATGTTTGACATGCTCTAAGGCTTCCTCAGGCACTCACATCTGGCCACTGCTGGAAGCAGGACACAGCACTAAGCAGATGCTTGGTCTGGTACTAGAGAGATACTTGACACCTGGCTAGACAGATGTGATAGGCAACCTACACACCTGAGGAGCTGGACATTTAATTCAAATTTCTGTGTCAATTCCAGCTGAGAAAGTCTGATGAAGAGACGATTCATTTGGGTGGTAATGATGCGGGGCTAGACTGTGGGATGAGGAGGGGGAAGGTGGTAATGGACCTGGAGTGCTATCTGCTAAATATACACTCATTGTAGAGTCAAGCAGTGCTTTTTAAAGGGTCTTTAAAGACCATGGAGCAAGGTTCACTGTGAGAACAAGTGATGCCAATGTGTAAGGAATGTAAGCTGATGATAGCTGATGTCAAGTCTTCTACTCTTCTCCTAAGGATACAAGTGTCCCTGTGATCAAATAGCATTTGCTAATACATGCTTCCAAAGAAGAATTTCTCAAGTCCTTAGAACCTGTCCTAACAGTTTTACAAAAGTAATATCACCTCCACTTTTTAAGGTCAAAAAGACTAGTTTTTTTTTTTTTTTTTTTAACAAAGGCTGTTGGAGCAAGTAAGATAAGTGACAGCATCTAGATTTGATCTGCATCATTAATACTGACTTCAAAAGAAGGCAGTTCACACAGGGCAGGCGACAGGCTCAAATATGTTGTTTAGGCAGGCAAAAGAAGAATAACCATCCATCTTCCTTGCATCCTGAAGCTCTCCAGAGTGTGTGAACGACAACGCTTTCATGCCACTAGATCACCCAGTTGGAACAGTCCTGGGACCACTTCTTTCATGTACACAATCTCCCTATAGGGGAATCACAAGGTCTTTTTCTAGACGTGCTAAGAGAACTAAAGCATCACCTCTCAGAAATCCTATGGTGACTTGGGTAGATTTACATACACTATTGGCCCCTACTGGGTAAATTTAGGCTACTGAGATTGATGTTGTTGGCCACACATAATAAACAATATATGTTTTCCTATGGCATGGTGGGATAGATTTTTAAGAGTATCAGGAGTATGTTGAGCCCTTGATGTCATATTTAACTTTTGTCTGGCACTGGTAAACCTTTAAATTTAATTATCACAGATGTGAGGGCAGATGCGGAGAGGTGAAAGGTTTGGTAGAAACCACAGGTTCATCTCAGCATGTGTCCAAGTCACAGAGCTTTAGTTTTCGAAAAACATTTGGGGCTTGCACAGATGAACTTTGAGTGATCTGCAACTTGCACTGAACTACTGAAAGCCAGATACCACGTCAAGACACAAGCTGGGCAAAACCCATGCCTCAAGCGTGGTCCTGGGAGCAGTTTGCCAAGTCAACCTCATGTCCAGCATTTCCAAGGTATCTAAGTTCACTTGCCATTGCAAAACTGTTGTCCAAAGCCATTAGTAATGCCTCTCTTAACATAGAGACCTGTAAGCTCAACACAAATCATGAAATCACAAATCTCAATTGGTGTAGTGACTTCTATAGAACAGTATGTATCCTCCCAAACCAATTTCTACAGGCCCTTCATGAGTGTCTTTGCCTAGGAATTGTACCCAGAGCTGAGTCAACAAGGACTGGCATAGCAAAGGATGTGTGCACCCAGCACCAGTCCAGAAAACTCCCTTCTACTGCAGACATGAGATCTTCCCTCACATTGTATGCTGAGGGTTTGAAAATTTCCTGTCTCCACATCAGATTTTTTCTCATTAACAGCGTCCAAAGCAAGGTGCAATGCTGATCCTTTCTCCCCCATTGGGTATGGTGGTGTGGAGGCCCATGGGGAAAGAACTGTACAGTTTACATCCCATTGTTTGCTTCGGGGAATGGGAAAAACCATTCTCTTTGCTCCTTAGGAGGACCATCCCTGCTGGTGGCAAGAGTTCTTCAGGCAGATGCTGTGAGCAAGTTCTTTAATGGTGAGCCTTGCTCACAGGGATTCCAACTCGCTGCATGTCAGCTCCTGGGCCTCATTTACTAAGAATTCACTAATCTATAGGGTAGCTTTTTCCAGTCAAGCTGGAGATAAAATTAAAGCTGAAATTGGAGCTGGACCAAGAACATTTGAGTAATCCATCCAGCCTAAGCAAGATCCCTCAAGACAGAAGATTTCAGAAAGAGCCTAGAAAGAGATTATAAAAGAAAATAAGGCACTACAGTTGTGATGGTGGAATGGCCCAGCAGAAATGAGAAAAATCAGAGGCTGTAAAGCCCACTACCTGTAGAGGCTGCTATAAGTGCAAGTCAAAATATAAGGCAATTTCAGCTGTGAATAGAACTTTTAGAAACAGAAAAATGGCATCCTTCAGGACTTACAGTTTATTTCTGGTGGGTCTGTCCTACAGCATCTTCTGCTGTTGCCTGTCCCTGAGTACCTGGGAGAGGAATGCTAATGAATCCCATGCATTAAAGTGCAAGCTCAGGTTGAGCTGCAGCCTGTTGGTTGTATTTCCCCATTACCACAGAGTACGCTAATACTAATCCTGTCCTCAGAGGGAAACATACAAGAGAAAAAGTACCTGCCATGGGCTAGAGCTGTGTCCTGGTACTGGAGAGCCCATGGACCCTTCCAGTGGTATTTCTCACAGGCTAAAACCACATTACAGGTGCCTGACCAGGGTGGCAGGGACATTCACCAGGTAGCAGTGCTGGGATTTTACAGGGCATTTCTTGGCTCAGTCCTGCTTTGCCTTTTGTGCAATAATGATATTCCTAAGGTCACAACTTTTGTCTTTTTCATGTAACTCCACTGACATGACTGCCTTGACTCTCAAATCTGCTTCTTTCCACACTGAGAGGAGCACATTGCTGACAAGGGCTGGCCAATACACTTTTATCTCCCCCAAAGGCATCGCTGGCTAGCAGCATGCAGCACACTTCCCACCACAAATCCCACGAAAAGCTGGAGCAGCGTTTCTCTTGCTTGCACACAGACACATCACAGCCTAATGCAGTGGCTACACAGGACAAGTAAATTCTAGCAAAAATGCCTTTAACTGTCTTTACTAAAGCACTGCCTTGAGGCTCGGTGTGGCCCAGGTATACAGGAAGGTGAGTAAGCATAGAAAACATGAGAATTCTGAGCACAGACAAAAGGGACTTGTATCAGAAGCAAGTGGGAGAGAATTAGGACTGCCAAGCTTTTAAGAGGAATTGGAATTTAATGAAGTGATTGAACAAAGAAATTGAAAGCCTCCTTTGCCTCCTGTAAGGGTCGAATGGATCTGAGCAATACTTGGCTTGGCTGCATTACAGGATTGTTATTTAATTTTAAAGAACTTGGAAGCTTTCAATGTACTTCATAATTCTATTGACTTTTATGATTTGAGATACTTAATCTTGAAAACACAAACACAACACTGATCTGTCTCTCACCCAAGAGAATTGGGAATCAGTGTCTGCAGCTTTTAAATGATCTAGGGCCCGCTTGCCACGAGCCAGACATTACCTTGCTCTGATGCTGATTCCAGGCAGGGGCCTTGTGCTTTGCAGAGCTGGACTATTCAGTACTGAATAATTTTTTTAACTTTAAAACTACATTGCTTCATATTTACCTTGCAAGGCTTGGACTCAGGTCTTGCTCCTGGAGAAAGCCCCTGCCTGTTCCGTGTTGTGCTCATGGTGGGACTCTTCCTCTTATAATCCTAGCTGGAATGAGTGGAGATATGGCCACATCATCCATACATCAGCAGCAAAGCTGGTGCAGCTTGCTCTTTTTAGACACCTGACTGTATGGATGAACCAAGGACTTGACATCCCAGGCTCATTCCTGGGTACCCCAGGGCATCCAGTAAGCTTCAGCTGAGCCTGTGTGTGTGTTGGGTTGTGTGCACATAAACACACACTTGTTATACATTGTACAGCTGACACTGGCTGGGTTCTTCTGGCTCATCCTCGCTCTCGTGGCAAAGGATCCCATAGAAACCATGAGAAATACTAATTCTCATATTAGGACCAATATCCAATTCACATATTTCAAAGCTCAAGTCTGTTCACATGTGAGGGCAGATGTTGCCAGTAATAGTGTATTAAAATGGAAGAATATATGTGCCAAGCCTGAAATTAATTAGGATCTGATTCTGCTCTCATTAACAGGCATGAAATTCCCATTGACTAAACAAGACTTTGTACCCTTACAATGGACTTTGGTCCTTAATTTTCACACCATGAAATTGGCACCAACATTTCAAAGGCATTACAGTAGCAGAAAGCTTGACCCTTTGTCTTTGCTACCAAATGTATTTTCAGAGTATGACCAATTCGTAAAGCCTAACATTACACTCCTTAGTGTATGAAGAATGCTAGTGAATGAAGAGTCCTTTGAAGATCAAAAATGCTATTATTATTTCCATATTTTTGCCAAACCAAAGCTCCCATGCTGAAGCCATCTGTGTCAAATGCAAAGCAGTACATCCAATACTTTCTTTCTGAGCAGACAGTTCCCATGTACCGCTGTTGTTCTGTTTCCATGTCTGGTTTCAAGACCATTTTGTGAAGATGCAGTCAACAAAGTGGCACTACTTCAGGGACAATGGGAGGTGCAGCTGGACAGGATGACAAAGCAAGCTCTGATTTGGATTTTGCGATCACATTAGGAAGCACTAACCTAACAGCCATCTCAGGTGTCAGCAGAGATGGAGGATGTACTGGAGGTGGGGCAGTGCATCGCTGCTGCTCTGGGATGAGCAGGCTTGAGGCAAGGAGGGTTGAGGGAAACCAGGGAGCAACCAAAGATGAAAGAAAAAAGGGGCAGCAAGGAAAAAATTCCTCTCAACTCACGCTCTGCACTGTGCCTGTCTGGTGGTGTGTTACAATGTTAGTGGAGCATAGGAAACAGATGAATTGCAGATTTGGACCAAGTGGAAACCTCATGAGCCTCATGCTTTGCAAAGGGAGACAAGGCTCCCTTTTGTGGGCTGCTTTGTTGAAAATCCTCCCCTCTGAGCTCCCACAGCCACCCAACATGCCCATACAGTCAAAGGGCCGTAGCCAGACGGGGGCTGGAAATAATCTGGGGAACAGCAAAGTCTGCAGGAATTTTTCCATTGATTTTAGTGCATTTTTGATCAGACCCTCGGTGAAGCAGAACTCGCATGTTTGATACTAAACTCTTCTGTCTCCAGAGAGAAAGAGAAGGGTTGGGTAGAAAAATGAGAAGCTCTCTCATTTTTTTTCTTTTCTGTAAAGCTTCTGCTGTTTCACAAACTAGCAGGTGTAGACGAAAATGGAGACGAAAAGGGCCAAATCAGTATGTGGAGGAAGAATCTGCAGTGCTGAGATGTGGGAAGTCTGCCCTTTGTGAGACAGTATTTCTGATCTGCAGGCATACAAAGCCTTCATAATTGCTGGAGTCATTATTTGCAGTAGATGGCAGAGAGACATGACAGGTACTGCAGGACACATAATAAGCTGGAATGAGCAGTGATGTTAATCCAATACCATCAAAGATCGGCTCATCACAGGAATGCATTTAGAGTCCACAACAGCAGCCCTGATATTGCTGAGGAATATGTTTCATCTAAGTGCAGACCTCACTTCAGTCCACAGCTGTACATTTGCTCTCTCCTCCTCTGCTCCCAGATGCTGTAGCTACAATTTATCCACCCCAGTTCATCCCATCCACGGATCTGTCCCACTGCTCGTTAGAGCCTGGATTCCTGCATTTTATTTCACTACCTAAACTATCTCCCATAATGAGGAGGCTGCTAACAACCTTACATAGTGTATGAAAAAATTGACTTATCTTCCAGGCCCAGCTTCCAAGGCTGCAGGTGTTGTGCTGCTCTGGTGCACTTAGGGGCTCTAAGCTGAGTTTCAATTCTCAAATATTTTCTATTTATCATGATTCCCAGTTGGAGCATCAGTGAGCACTCCAGAATACCTCCTCCCTTCCACAGCATGCCAGGTAAGGAGAATATGTCTAGACAGAAGGCAAGGCTGAAGCTAGGGATAATTTTACCCCTAGCAGCCCCTTGACAGCTTTCAGCACAGGAATGACAGCTAGGGATTTATGGCTAGGTTGCTTGAGTCCAGGCAGCCAGACACCTTACTTAGGTTGCTTTTGTAGGTTTGGGAGACACAGGAAACAGCTGCCAAAACAGCATGGGAGGATGTGTTTAGTCAGAGCTTTGTGAAACATGTTCCTGAATGTTTATTAAATTCAAATTCAACTGTACAATTTATGGCCACTAAGCCTGATACCAGAGCTCCTGCAGATAGACACGGGCAAGAACCGAGGCTGAGCTGCATTTGACTTCAGTAGTTATTGTGCCCAATTTGGTTTTGAGCGTTTAACCTGTTCTTTATTTTTAGCTCTTGAGTTTTGCACTGTGATCTCTCTGAACTTTGCTCCTTTGATAGTAACCAGAGCACTCCACACAAACAAAACAAGAGAATACAGCAACTACAGCTTTTAACTACAGCTGTAGGGGAATCTGCAGGACACAGCAAAAGGCACATGTGAATTTATACGAAAGAACTTATTTAGCTGACTGCTTATTTAGAAACTATAACAGCATGACCTAATAGCCCTGGCACTCAGAGATTTGGTAGCAGAGGCCTGGTTTGGGTATACAAATATACCACAGCACTATAAAACGAAAACAGCACTTGTTTTACTACATTTCTGGAATACAATGCATTTTCCTTCTGAAAAAGCAGAGTGGCAAATTCCAGGGACTGCAATTAGCTTCCCATGTTAGTTTTGTGGCTCTTCCACAAAAATTTAAAATTCTTTTAAAAAAAATTATTGGTTCTTCTCAAGGAAAACTTGCTCAACCAGAGTTCAACTCTGCCTTGTAAACTTGATTAATTTCTACAGGAGACTCTTCATACAGCCTGTGTAACCAAGGACAGATAGGGGAACATAATTGGAAGGGAACTGAAACCACAGAGAAAACAGCCATAAGGGACAGCTGTTTGTACCAGGGAACCAGCCACACCTTGATCTTCAGATACCAGTTCCCTCCTTCTGCTACAAACTGCAGCTCCATCTCTTCACCTATGATTAATGCACTCACACTTCTGAAAACTTGCAGCACATTGAGTATCAAGTGGGTTTTCAGGAGATTTACAACAACGCTTTGTGTTAAAAATAAAGAGTTGGTCTCTATAATCTTAACCTTTTTCCAGTCCTCTGTTAAACATTCCTGCACAGTTAGAAAGGAAACTCTTGTGTTCCCAGACAGTATTTGAAGACATTAGCTTGTAACTAAGCTAAGCTGGTAATGATTTATAAAAGTTTACATAAACCTGTATAAGGTTACAGATTACTGGCAGGGTCCACCCATCTGATCAGTCATTTTCACAGCTGCCCGATAGTTTGTGCCCAGCTACCAGCAGCAATGCTGTCTTGGCAACACTGGATGTGCCATGGCCTATGGTCAGAGCACTGTGGCAACCCAAAAGCACTCTGAGTCCCTTGTGGATTATTAGCTCCACTTGCACCCAGTCTAAATTAGCTTCTAAAGTTTTCTCTAGGAGCAATGGAGGGAGAACATGACACCATATGTTTATGTTGCAACCACACTACCGTACAAGAGGGACTTAATGCTTTACTGCTTCAGATAAGTTTTTTACTCCAAAATTTAAATTTCTTTAGCAGGGCAAAGTTAGGATTTTTTCAACAGGTTTATTCTCTATTGTTTTTGCAGGAACATACAAAGATTTATTTCAAATGTTCCCTAGAACGCTTTTCATCCTTGAATTGCTGAAATAAACACTCCACCTTAAATGACTGGATTCCTTGAGCTCAGAAGAGCTAAGCATTTATTCAGTGGTAGTGGTGCCATTGGCACTGTAATGAAAAGTTGTCTTCGGTCTGTTAGATCATCAGAACAATGATATTCTTCGCAGTTTCACTTAAAGGTCCACAATGTGCCCTAATTTCCAGGAAATTCTTTGCTTTGTATTGTAAGTACTTCCTTAGGTCAGTATTCAAGATTTACAGAATGGCTTTTCAGAAGCAATGTGTGCATTTAAATCTGTAAGGAAACTTAGCATCCGTCTTCCAATCTGCAGTGTCTTGCTGCCTGACCTCTACCATGCCTATAAATCACATGTCTCTCCAGAGCTCACGTGTCACCCTGTGAGAGATAGGAACAATCAGAAGCCACAAATGAAAACTCAGAGGCCTCAGTCGTACTCATTATCACTCTCAGAGGAAGGTATAAACAGATGAACCCTTACATTTCAGAGTCCAGTACAACATGCTCCCTTAAAGCATTCATCAAGAAAGACCTTCTCTACCATCCTCATGAAGGGCTGCCCATGAACTCTGGAACTGGTGAGAGTCAGTCTTTTGCATTTTGCGTGCACCTTGGAGAACAAAGTGAACATTGTTACCCTGCAGAGATCAAAATCTACCCATGGTTTCTGAGTCACAGGTAAACACTGAGACCTAACCATTTAAGCTGTCTTAGTCCCCATTCCTCCTGACCCTAACACCTGATAAAATGCTCCAGAAAATAGGATCAGAACTCAGATAACCAATCCACACCATAACCAAGCACTTGCCCTTTCTACTCACCCTTTCTACTCCAGATCACTCAAGTTCCCAAGGCTTTCAGAAATCCTCAGCCATGCCGTTTCAGCCAGCAGCTCTAAATGAAAGCTTTGCATGCCATCCTGCTGCTAATAGATCCAGACTATCACCTGACAAGAAGAGAAGCTGGCTTAAAACCTGAAGGCCTGAAGTCAGTTGGTCAATAGCTATTTACACTTCTTTTAGCCATTTGCTAGTTTGAACATGCTGTCCAGCCTCTGTCAGCTTGGAGGCCCCTGCCTCCACTGCCTGAATGGTGAGTGAGGGCTTCTCCCCTTCCTCCCCGCCAGGTATGGCAAGCTTTGACCCTGGGCAGCTCAGGCCTCCTTTCCTGCCCACCTCCACCACACCACAAGTGCAGCACAATTTTAGTTTTTTCTTCACTAGCCTCCTTTATACAAACCACATCCTGGTGTGGCCTCCAGAGCTGAATGGTGTGGGAGCACAAGCCACATCTCCTATCAGCCCCAGGAAGCACTGGTGGGAAAGCTCATTGCATACGGAACAGGTTAAAGCACTCCATGAAAAAAGCAAGAGCAGCAGGAGAGAGGCAGTAAGAGAGAAAGGAAGGAGTGAGGGGGCACAGGTTAAAATTGGCAGTGAATTGCATTTGAAAGTTGCAATACAGATCCTCCTATTGTGCAGGTGTTCACACTTGTCCTTAAAACCTCTACTTACTATCTGCATACGTATAAAACACAGCCAAGGCATAGCAAACCTTGCCAGAAAGTGCAGTTTTGGGAAGACAAGAAGCATTGGGAAATTCAATCCAAATTTAATTGTTTCAAGTCTCACAAAGGGAGCTTTTTTTTCCCAGTGTTGAAACATTACTTTTCAACTTAAGAAGTATTTAATTCCTTTCAACACTTCTATCTGAGATGGCATTTTTCATTTGAAAAGCATCCCAAGTTACAAGCAAAAAGGCAAGGCACCCCAAAATAAATATTTTCCAAATAAAGTGCTACAGGTCAACCCAAAATTATTTTTCTGGTTTTGTATTTTCCCAGAGAGCCTAATAAAACCTTTGGGATTTGATTCAAGACCCAAATTCTTTTAGGCCAGCTGGTGCCCAGACAAGCCCTTTATTTTCCAAGCTCTATTTGCACAGCATGTTTTTACCACCAGATTTGTGCTTAGAGCTATCAGCTCCTCTGGATTTATCACATGTAAAGTATTTTATCCTGGAAGAACACAAGAAACTCCAACAGTTTTCTGGCTCCCTAACATGTACTGGCTTCACAAGAGCAATGGGTCACAAGTACTATAGGATGTAGGGAGAGCCAAGAGGAGATTTTGGACAGAATAGAGAGCAGTGAAAATAACTGGCATTTTTACATGCTGGGAGACAAAAGTGTCAAAGTCTATGGCTGTTTTGTGTCACCAGAAGCAGTGAAGGGTCCACCAGAAGCCTGCTGGACCTTCTAGTGGGGACAAATGTGACTCTGACTCTGTCACCACCTCAAGACAACCTTCTCCATTCACACCTCTCCATGTAACACATGCCAGACTTTTCTGCCTCAGTGATGTTGGGTTTTTTAACCAAGTTCTCAGATATCACATCCATGGGAGGAGGAATGGGGGAGTTAATTGCATTGCTTTAAAAATTAAGGAAGTTAAGCTTATCTCTTTGCCTGCATATGGGGAGCTGTGTGTCCTGGATGAGTGAGCTGACGTGAGATGGTTTCTAGGCAACTTCTGCAAGTCATGATGGAACAGGAATACAAATTAAAATTAAAAACAAAACCCAAATAAGCCAAACAAAACAAGTAGAGGCTACTCCATGCAAAACCAGTTTTGACTGACTTGTAGGGTTCATGTAAGACTTTTTTGTGGGATTAATATTGCTTTACTGCTAAGAACAGAGAACCTGGCACCCCTGCACCAGCATCTATTGGGAGACACATGATAAGTGTGTTTATGCAGACAACACACATAGCTTGTGTATGATAAGAGGCCTGTCATGTCACGTCATTGGGATGATATTTCTTGATTGCTGAAATGCCATAACACAAGTGTTCCAGGAACCTCAGCCCGAGTACATTCAGAAGCTGGAAAACAGTGTCAATAACTCCTGTTCTTTCTTCTTTCCCAAAGAATTTTGCTTTGTATTTATCAATTCACCATACCCCCTTTTTTTCCAAGGGATTGGTAAAGTTCAGGCCAAAAGTAGTGTTCCTGGGAGCTGCTTTTATTTGTGTCTTTTCTATGTAGTATAGAAATGAGGAGGATGACTCATCTTCTTAGATTATTTTGCAGTATTAGGAATCGATCACTGTACCTTTTAGTCTCAGCCCACTTTTCAGAATTAAGGTGAGGTGATCCCCTTCCCCTCCAAAGTAATTCTTCCCACATCTTCCCCAATTTATTCAGCTACAAAGGTCTCAGACAGAACATAACCTTACCCATGTAAAACCAGAGTTGCACCATTTTTCCAGTGTCAGAGCAAAATTTAGCCCTCAGTGCCACAGCTGAAAATTAATGGTTTCATAGCCTGCACATTCTGAGCCAGCATAACAAGGAGTTTTGGATGCAGTGTTTACAGCCTCTTCCCTTAAGTCATAGAGGGTAAGGAATGCCTTACAGAGATTTTAATTATCAGGATCCCATTCTGCTTCTGCCTTTGCCAGTGTGATTGAAAAGCAGCTGCCGAAGTCTGAATTTGGCTGACATTGGGGAATATGCGTTGTCAATAAAGTCGATAGCAGGTGTTTTAAAAGCCAGACACTCCACCATTATTTCAAAGCATGTTTTCAGGTTCCAGGGAGGTGGATACCAAAATCAAGTGAAGTGTATAGTAACCAGGCCATCAAAGAAGTTTCATTTACAAATCAAACTTTTTTATCCTCAGAGATTGTACGGCACTGTTTGTCTGACTCTCCACCAAGTAAGTAGGTTAAAAAGAGTGACACTTAACAGATTTTGCTGTTTGTATGAAGTCAGAGCAAATAAAAGTTATAAAACAAAACCTGTAAGCCTAATTCAAGCTTTTCTCCCAGCCCTGAAGAAATGATCGATCAGCAAAACTCCTGAGATTTCCTCCAAAGCTAGGTTATGAATGGACCCAACACTGCCTTTAGCAGTGGTGTTTTGTCTTCTCAAGAACCCAGAGCCGCATTCCAGATGCTTCAAATAGCTCCACATGTATCCAGCTCCCGATCCTTCACAGCCCCTGACAGACAGCCAGTGACTGAGCACTCCTGGGTTGCTGATGGAAGTGGACTCACCTCTAGTGACCAGGGTACACTGGGTCAACTGGTGGTGACGTGCTTTGGCTCCATCACCTCTTGCTGGCAGTGTTAGGCTGCCCTGCCACGGACATCCTGTGCAGCAGAACCCTGCTGGTTGTTTCCTTGGCTATTCCTGTCAGTGCTGGGCGGAGTTGGCAACCCCACATTTAATCACATTAGCACTTCATTTCCATGTATTTGGCCTCAGTATCTGGAGTGAGACAGACCTTAATACCGCTGAGTGACTATACACAGACTTACTTTTCTAATCCCTTCCAGATTTCTTCATACCTGCTTTCCTCAGAGTCCCTGGGACTCACTTGGACCTCCAAAACTCCAGCCTGAGTGAAGCTGAAGCTGAGAGTGGGACTGGCCTCCTTTTTCCTTCAGTTTTCCCATGTGTTCCCAAACTGACAGCTCTGCTCCTTTCAGTAAATATTGTGGCCAGCTGTCATCTATGAAAAGCTCACTGCCTGACTTGCCTGCAGACAGAAAGGGGCCTATATAATAAAAGGAGAAGGAAAAATTAGCAATAAGGCTGTGCTGTGACACGAATTACAGGCAGAAATGACAACAGAGTCATCCACAGTGTAATTTTTAGTGACACAGCCTCTCCACTGTCAGGCTCTGGACTTTACCGAGCAATAAACCCCCAGACCACATGAAGCCACTCACAGTGTTGGGTCTGAAGAACTCGACTTTTTCAGAGGCTCCTCCAATCTTCACTACCTTTTACCAACTCTCAACCACCCAGAAGATACGCCAAGGGCTATTTTAGGTGAGACCTTGGATTAGTCAGAGAGGCTGCTTCAGAACAAGGAAAGACAATTTCTCCTCTCAAGGATTCAGGCTACTGCCTCAGTAAGACTTACAAACAGCTCTCAGAAATTCAGAACAGGAAAACCACAAAAAACAGATGTCACTTATTCTAGTTCTAACTCACAGTGAAGGACACCAACTAGGTTTTCAGCACATTATTATTATTATTGTTATTATTATTATTATTATTACTATTATTATTGTTGTTGTTGTTACTGTTATTACTATTCTTATTACTAGTACTATTAACGCAGAGTGAGAATTCAGGTGGTACCCAACATTGCTTATATATTGAAGAACCTAAGTGCTGTTCTGCGTTACTTTTTGAGATTTTAGTGTTTTCCAAGAACACTAGCTTAGTCAAAATGAAAATTTAGCGTCAGACTCGATGGATCTAGGGCTGCTTTGGCCTGCACCCTTCCCCTGCTATCTACCCCTATTGCTGGATGAAGGACTGAACCACAAGATCACCCACCACGATGGGAGTCACATGGTTATAGAGGTTCCCTTTGCCCATTGTAGCTCCTCTCAGCCCTGCCAGCAAAAGGGGAAATCAGACGTGGTAACATTGGAAGATGCTCTTGGGAAAGTTCAAGTGGGAGATTCATGTTTTGTAAAACTAAACCTCAAACCATGGATTACTCAAATCCAGATCTGATCATATCTGTATCCCAACAGCCTGCCAGGGAAAGAGGAATCCAAAAAGAGGTCTTAGTTTACCTCTCAAAAAGGTCCTAGTTTACCTCTCCAATGCAAGCAAATATATGGACAAGTGTATCAGCAATGACTAGATTTGTTTCAGAAACCTTTGGTGGTTTTAGGAATTTAATAGTCCGGTCACCCATGAAAGTTTTCCATACCCTTCAAGAAGCTAGCCAGAGCTTTGTCAGTTCTGTTCCATGAAGGAGGAATCTGATCCCATGGCATGGTTGTGCTGCATGGGTCTCACCCTTTCAAAGATTTCACAGAAAAAGATGGCTGAGGTTCACTTCTTAGGTCTATTGGCCACCTGTAAAATTTTCAGGATTCTCTGTTATGATATAAGTAAGTGCAATTATATTGCAGATTAGAAACCACCATGTAGAATTTCTATATTCATTCATGCCTTCTTCAGAAATAATGGAGATCCACTTTTTAAGTAATTTCTCTTCTTGATCTTTGCAGTTTTTCTCTTTTAGAGGTCTGAGGATATTGCAAGATACAGGCACATCTATTTCCTGAATCCAAATTTACAGACAGCTTACTCTGTCTCATTGTATGTATGAATCTGTGGGCAGTAAAAATACAATTGTGTTAGGCATACACACATAAACACAGAATATACTGTTAGTGGTTTAAGCTAAAATCTTAAATCAAAACCAACAGAGGTATTAGGATCTCAATTCTGCAGGCTCAATTTGCATGCGATTTCAGAATAATTTTGCAACATTTTCCCTGGTGGGTTGCTCTTCACAGCATTTTTCTAAAGCGAAATGGTGAGCAAAGTAGAGTAGACAAGCACTGGATTAGCTTCTGGAACATGGTGCCAAATTTTCAGCAGAGTCAGAGTTAAAATAGCAGGAGAGGAAAGATGAATCATAGAATCATTTTATTTGGAAAAAGACCTCTAAGACTGAGTCCAGCCATTAACCTAACACTGTCAGGTCCATCATGTCCCTATCTATGTATCTTTTAAATACCTGCAAGGGATGATGACTCAACCATTTCCCTGGGCAGCCTGTTCCAATGCTTTACAACCCTTTCCATGAAGAAATTTTTCCAAATATCCAATTTAAACCTCCTCTGGTGTAACTTGATGCTATTTCCTCTTGTCTTATTGCTTGGTACTTGGGAGAAGAGACCAACTCCCACCTGACTAAACCCTCCTTTCAGGCAGCTGTAGAATGTGACAAGGTCTCCCCTGAGCCTCCTTTTCTCCAGGCTAAACAGGCCCAGCTCCCTCAGCCACTCCTCATGAGACTTGTGCTCCAGACCCTTCCCCAGCTTCGTTGCCCATCTCTGGACATGCTTCAGTACCTCGGTGCCGTTCTTGTAGTGAGGGGCCCAAAACTGAACACAATATTTGAGGTGTGGCCTCACCAGTCCCAGGTACACGGCAATGATGGTTCCCATAAGATGATTTTTCATCATGCTTGCTATTGCAGCTTAGTGGTGGGATGCTTAGGGCTGTGCCATAGCACAAGCACTTCAGCACATGGTACAAGTTAAATGTCATGGTGTGATGGCAGTAACTGCCAGCAGAGTTATCTAGTCATCAGAATAAACACACAGCGGAGGTATGAAGACTCTGCCTAAGCCCATGGTGCTCAGTGTACACTGCTATATCCCAGCAAACAGCCAAGCTTGTGTCTGCATAAAACAGCTCAGTCCACGTGTAATGCCTGAAATAATTAACTTTTACATGTTAATTACCCATTTCTTCTGTCATCAGTCCACTTCATTACAGCCTTTTGCTCTGATTTTCATTGCTCAAGTCTTAGTAAGCCACATACTTCTCTTTATGTGGATGAGAAAGTAAGCAGCATGTCTTGATCAGTTAGAGCGTGCATTAGGTAAGAAGTCCCAGAGGGGATTACTGCTTCACTACTGCCGTCTCCACTGAGAGATAAAGATGAGCAGAAGTTCAGGCAAAACACAATTTTATGATGTTTTGAGCAACTAAGCCTCAAAAGGTCTGCAAAACGCTTCCAGGCAAGATACAGATGGGTGACCATACCGCCACCTCAGAGAGATTCTGAGCTGTTCAGTGTCATTTTCTGAGGTATGTTGCACTGCAAGAAGGAATTCCTGTAACAGTGTGAATAGTGGTTAATTAGATATCTTCCTGCCCTGCCATATCAAACCAACATGAGAACCTCAAACAATTTTTTTAGGCTGATGGATGGGGCAGCTAACCTGTATAAAAATATATTGCTTTAAAATGCTTCATTTTCATTATATACGGATTTTTCTAGAGGAGTCCCACTGAAATTCACAAAAATCCACTACTCCAGGTTTACACCACTGGGATCAAAATGTGCCCCCCCCCTCCCCTTCATAGGGAGGGCTCATTAAGGTGTCTAAGACAGGCAATGTAAGGAGCTTTCATGTTAATAATTCTATATTATCCGACTTTTGAAGCATTCCAGAGACCTGAAAGAAGACCAGAGCTGCCTGGATCTGGACAGGAAGCCAAACTCATGGCACCATCTTATCTCAAAGTCTGTTGCTTCTGCCGAGTAAAGTGTCTGTGTTCTCATTTAGAGTAAAAGCATCCACAGGTAAATTGCTCTCTGCTCAGTCTAATGGACCAATTTCAGTTTTCATTTCTGAGGACATAAATCTTTGGCTCACTTCTCTGACAATACAGGCCATTTCAGTTTATGAAATTTCACCCAACAAGCTCAAGACTCTGAATGGTTTCTTCATTTGGTTTCTTCTTTTGGAGTTCTAGAGTTTGATCTTTGTATGAAAGCAGTGTCCCAAGAGATACAGCAAACTTACAGCAGATGTCAGCAGCTTACCCACACAAGACATTTCAAAATGGAAGATGCAACACACCAGCATCATCTGTCTTCAACCTGGCTCTGCCATCGGAATTGTGCAGCCAGTTGAAGAGCCAGAATGGGCCCAAAGTGTAATGGCTTGGTGCAGGACACAAACGAGGAAGAAAAGTGAAGACTGAAAGACATCCACCATGTGGGCTTCTGCTTTTATCATCTGCAAAAGAATGTTCTTTTTCTAATAGCCGTTTTTTGCAAAAGACTTTTGCTGCAAAGGTAATCTCAAAAAGCTTTTAAGGAAGTAGTTTCAGTAGTACAACAGATGACATCAGGAAGAGGTAAAACACATTTATGTTATTGTTTCTGTCCCCTGCTTCTGTCTCTCTGCTCTGGTGACTGACGACTACCAGTGTGCAGAAGGAGCACCACCATCCTGTACTCAGCAGGGCAAATGCTGAGCTTTCTGAGACACATGGGCACCATTGTTTTCCCCTGCAAGAGTGTTATATGTGTAGATATATGCAAAAGGGAAGGATTTGTTTGCTACTGCTGATTTGGTAAGATAAATGTAACACAAAAGAGAGACCACAACAAAGCAGACAGGTAGTGCGGGGTGCAGAACCCCGCTGGTACTTGTGCAAAATGTTGCTATTTATCCAGGTTGGACGGCTGCTCTTTGAAACTCCAATTCTGTGTTTTAAAAGGGGGATTCACTTTGCTCTCCGCGTTTCTCTGTTTTCTGACCTGATGCTGGAAGGAGGGCAGACCAGTCAGCCAGTTTTCCACACCAGTATTTGTCAAAATAAGCACACCAAATAAACAGCAAGTGAAAAGCCGTTCTTTAAAAAGGCGTCTGGGATGAGGCTGGGGGAAAAGAAGGTACCTTAGCAAGATGTTCAAGGGTTGCAAGACCTTGATAGATCAAGCAAAGCTAAATTCAAAGTTACATGTTTAAAGACTAAAATAATTTTAGAGATTAAGGCCTGAATCGTTAGCACCTATCATAAGACACTTGCATGAAGATCATTTATGAGCAATCAGGAAGTATTAATCATTGAAAAGTAAAGGGAGAGCTACCTTCTTTCCACTGACTGCAGACAAGGTCCCAGAAGCACTCTCAGCAGAATGTTTGAGCCTGGATGTTGGCAACAGAGGCCATGATTAGTAAACTTGTCTGTAGTATTCAGGCTAGAGATTAGACAAGGACTCAATTACAGGCCTTACTGCACCAGTGATGGTGGAGCAGGAATCTAGTTGCTATGCAGATGTGGAGCCTCTCTTGGATGCTCTGGAATGTGCATGGGGGTTACGTGCAGACAAAGGAGCCGCATCACCTTGAGGGATGGAAATAAGGGGGCAGTAACCAGAAAGCAGAAACCAGGCAGTAGAAGCCAGAGGTCAGCATTTGGTAGCCCTCAAGCTACGTGGTAAGACTCAGTCCAGCTTCCACTGCCCGACCTTCACTGTGAAATGAAAGGGCCATTCCCTATACACGCCTCTTACATGGGATATGCTTCAGCTCTATGGATCTGCTTGTATACACTGATGTGGAGGAGAAGACTGAGCTCATAAAGGCACTCGGTGAACTGCAGAGAATGGTCTTGCCAACACCTGTCCTTCCAAACCCTCACTCCCACAGCAATTTTTTCAAGTATATTTAAAGCTCCCTTTCACGTAATTGGCGGTTTCCCTTCCCTCCCTCCTACAGGTTAGGTTAAAAGAGGCAGGAGGTCCTTTTCCATATTGATTTGTTTTCCTGACCTTTCACATACATGCAGAGAAGACCAGCAAAAAGGCACTGGAAAATGAGAAGCACAAAAGCACAGTGCTTGTGCTCATTCAAAGAAGTAAGACAAACATGGGATTTAGCACTGGGTAGAAAATAAACTGTCTTCTGAGAAAAAGAAAGAAACTGCTTGTACAGAGAAGGGATCGTGAGGACTACCACTTTGCACTGCAACACCAATGGAGCAAGCTATGACAAAAGAGAATAAGCCTTCAGAGAAGAGTCATCTTCTCAGGTGGTTTTTTTCATTTATGATTTTAATTTTTTTAAAGGAATGTAATTTAAGAAGATAAATCCTCTTTACAAACAGAAAGAAAGTAGATAAATTATTTTTACATCTTTACAGTTATTTTTACAATATTTACACCCTGCTATTAAGCCAGGCTTCGCTACAGTGCACTGTGTGTGTGGCAACCTTACGTGTGGATTTGATTAGACATAAAGCAGACACCCTGATGGCTAAAACTCCCCCAACTTTTTCTCACAGTGGCTTGACCAAATTCTAAGCTGGGCAGTAACATTTTTTTCTTGTTTCATTCCTCCGACATGCCCAAAAACATTTGATTCTCATCTTCCCTCCCATATCTTGTAGCACTTCTTTGCCTTGCTGTATTCCATGCTAAAAGCAGACATAGCACAGCAATGAACAGAGAAGTTGCTACAGAGCCTTTACCAACCTCATAGAGACATGGTGAGGATTAATTAATTGCTTATTCAGAGATTTCATATCCTAATGTTATAAATAGTACAATCATAATAAAAATGGATTCTTACATTATCAGTATCATTTACTAAAATCCCCAGTAAAGACAATACAAGTTTCCTACTAAAAAAAAAATCCAGGCCTGTATTCCAATCTCACCCCTACTGGGAGACACAAAAAATTAACCCAGGCTAAGTTTTACCATCAGCAGGTTATATCTCATTAAGGACCTGTATAACATTCTCTTTCATAATTATACTGAAACAAATTAGGATAATTTTAATTCTGAAGAGAAGAATTTAAGGAAATCATCCATTTATATGGCATTGATAATCCACTTTCAATTCACATATTTTGTTAATTCAGATTACGTTTTTCTCAGCCACTCTGCATAAGCAAATCCTCACTCTGAAGTCACCACCTCCTTTTACAGATACTCATCCGCAGCTTTCCTAAGTTCAGTAACCTCGTGGATTTATGAGACTGGGAGTGGGCAATGGTTTCTTCAAATCCTCAGACCTCTGGGATTCAGATCTGAGCACCAGAGAAATGAAGGAACTGAAGAGGAGATTCCCATATCCCCTTGCTCAAGATGTTAGCCAGGGTTGCTCCAAACTACTCTCCAGCGGCAGTAACCCTTGATGGCTGTCAAGCAGTCAAGAACAGACAGGCTGCAGCTCCCCCAGTGCTCTCACACCTCACCCATGTGCAGTGCTCAGAGGGAGCAGAGATCAATCTCTCCCTGCAAAATATACTTCTTCATGCACAACGTCCATCCTAAAGGAATCCTTCATGGAGTACTCGTGTTCATATGGTGGGATGAGATGTAGGATTGAGACTTCTGTCCAATTTTTGTACCAAGAATACCTGCCAGGTCTTCAGGACCTCCCTCCAGGCATAACTTCATTGTTTCAGAGAGAGAAATACTCTGTCAAGTTTCAAACCCTCTGAAAGTTGTCACTAATCGTCTCCACTATTGCACTACTACCAGGGAGGTCTGCTGAAAGACTCCAACATGCAGACAGAGAGCCCACAAGTGGGAAATGTAAGCGGAGTACCCTGACATGCAAAAAGCCAACACTCAATTCAAAACAACCAAAACAATCCTTTCCTTTTGCCCCCAGGCACTGAGGGTGACATTCTTTTAAAAGAGGAGTAATCAGATATAATTCTTTTCAGTGCTGAAGCTGACGCCTGGGCCCACGATGCCATGCACAGGGATGAATTCACCTGTGAAGAGAACGCCTCTGATCCCTGTGGGCTCACGTCAGGGCGATGTGCTGTGAATGGCTGCAGCTCCTCTGGCTGAATGTGCAGGCGGTGCCCTAAGAAAGAAAGCAGCATCGCTTTGTGTGCAGTAAAATCTGGCTTGCCACCAGGGATGTGTTTAAGATAGAGGGGGTCCTGAGGCTACATGCCACTGATGTATTTTGAAGTTAGGGCAGAGCTATTCATTGCTCAGTAAACCTTTACAAATATATTAGCGTACCCTGCATTAGCCACGGGAGGTGTTTAGGAGGCTACAAAAGAGCGTTCATTAGAGACCCTAAGCGGTGAGGAACTAAAGCACCCGTGCATTCTGCTGAGAGAGGAACAAACACACTGCTCAGAGCAGGTTTCCAGATATGTACACCACTCTCAAATGTTCTTACCACAGTACTGAGTCCTTTTCAGCTTCTTTGTTCCAGCTTTACTTGCATTTTCTCCTTCTTTTACTCATTCATTATTCCTAATTGCTCCTCTGTCTTTATCTCACTGTTTCCCCTTTTTCCTTCCCACCTCCAGCTGCAAGGTCATTCTTCTGCCCAGGTCTGAGCAGTTCAAGGAATACAACAGCAGCTACTCTGACACTTCACTTGCTCTATACTCCTCTATGGCAGGACCAGAACACTTTCAGACACACAGGCCTTGGTACATGTCAACTCAACACATTACCTGTACTCTGTTTATTCATTGGTCACCTAAGAGCTCTATTTTTCTTCTCCCTAGATAGATAAAGCAGTCCTGTAGGGTGATGCATCCCAATCTCATTGCCCTCTGGAATGGTCTTACTTACACTGGCTGTAGGTACTGTAGCTCTGGTGATGCTCCTGAACCAGGCACCTCGATTAGGTTTCCCTTTATTTAAGAGTACTCAGAATAAATCTGGGCTTCACACCCTGCCGCCCTGATGTACTCTTTGTAGTAGGTATAGATCTACTGTACCTACAGTGCAGTAGGCTGATGTATTTTTTGCTAACTCAGGCTAAGGATAAATATAAAATCTGGATTCACCGAAGCTGTATACATACACTCTGCATCAGTTTCAGTTTTTCTTAGGTATGGTGAAGCTCAAAGCCACAGTCAGCTGCACAAACCATCTATGAATTCATAACCCGTAAATTTTTGAGGATGGGGAACAATTATTGTACAATGCTGCACATGTTATTATGCAAGCTCCTGAAGCCACCCAACTGGCAAGACAACGAAAGAACGAACATTTTGCAATAAAGTTCATTTTATTTGAAAGATGAAAGAGTCACATGTGCTTGCCTTTTAGCCTTAAGGACAGCAGTAAAACTACTGCCCTTTTCAGAGCCACTGCTATTGAAAGAGAGGTGAGGGAGAGCTTTGTTTTTTAACCGTCAGAGAGACATATTCACCTTTAATGTGTGTCTATGCTACTCTACCATTATACAGGGGAGTTTCATTTTGGTGAGACTATGGTGATGTATAATTTGCTTTTTCTGGATTGTATGGCCTGCCACTTCAAATGTTAATCTAGATATTACCAGAAAAGGGATAAGCACTATAAAAATCTGTTTCTGTAAACTTGATCCACATTTATGACACCACTCTACAAAATCACTGCTGGGTGTGGAGCCCTTTGGTTTGTTATCCTTGGCATAAGAAATAGCCCAAAAACTAAACTAACTTAGATTCTCTGATATAGAGACAAACATATATATATGGCTGCCTTCAGGACAGACTCATGTTTGGGCTAAATGTCAGGATAGTGACATATCTTTCTTTTTCCTTTCCTGGTTCGACAAATAGCTAAAGATAGCTTTGCACAGTTCATATCTGCAGTTTTGCATAATTCGAGGTTGAAGCCCCACAGTGACTGAAACTGCTGGTACAGCATGTTCCAAGTGTATATATTCATGACAACAATGCTTGTGAGAGCAGAAAGAGAGACCCAGATGAAGCTCACTGCTGCATCCCACAACATGCACACCTGTATGCTTTATCTACCACCCTCCTCATGCATTCTCCTACAGTGACCTGCTGCAATTAATAGCCCACTACCATCAAGGTCCAGCATAGAAAATCAGAGAAAAGGAATTTGCTCCTTTTTGGAAAGCTGCAGCCTTCCCTGCCCAGCATCTCTGAGCTTCTTGTGGTGCTGCATACTCTATCTGTGCAAGGGTAAATTTCGTGGCCCCCTTCATTAGTTTAAAAGGGATGCAGCAGATGAATTAGGCAGAAATAAAATGTGGGCTCACTGTGGTGGGATGGTTGCTGTAGATACTGACTTTCATACCTTCTGCAATTGGATATTCTCCTGGCCAGCTGCTGTCGCTAGGAGACTACTCTCCCAAGGCAAGAAAAGGGCATTTCCTGAAGAAATGAGCTTTGGCTTCTTGCCACGACAACAGGATCTGCTTGATTAGATAGAGGTGTTTTGCCCATAACTTGTAGGACGTTACACCTGCTTTGTTGAAAATTGAAGGCCTTTATTTAGGTCTGACCCTTGTCTGACCAAGTCAAAAGTTCCATTGTCTTCAAGTAGTAAATGATAAGCATTCTTAATCTTTTAACACATTCAGAAGCACAAAGTTCATTGACTTTCAATGTTTTACAAAAATTTCTGGGTAGTGAACCACAGTTTGCTCCATTCTGTGCTCCCTGTAGCAATTTGTTTCAGATCTTCAAAGATGTTTACCAAATTTAAACTTGCTTAGAATCCTTTTCACCTTCCTTTTTAAAGGGTGGAAATTTTGCACTTTTTGGGGTTATTTATGAGTAGCAATTGCAGCATTGATTCCTCCCCTTCCATCATGCAGGGTGAACACAGACACCTTAATAATTCTTCAAGGCTTATTACCAGAAACCACTTCTTAATTTTGTTCTGCAAAATTAATACGTGTTGCTTGCTGTTTGTTGGCCTCTGGTCAAAGAAAATAATAAATGAGCACAATACATTCAAGAGATGAGAGAAGAGAGATCTTTTGGATGTGAAAGTATTAAACTGCTAGCAATTTCAACACCTCCTCTTGTCCCAGGCCCTCCAAACCATATCCTCCTCCTGCCTTCCAGGATATCATCAGTCCTGGAGGTGGGAAGAAGCCAAACAAATGATAGCTGCTAAACTCCAGCTTCTGCAAACAATCCAAGGACAACCTGCTCCTTTCCAGACCACTTTCAGGGGGGGGGGAAGAAATGCCCTTCAATTTTTGAATGTACATTTTATATATGCCAAAATACCACATACAGTCCAGAGCTTCAAAATTATGCTGTGGGATTCAAAAGGGTGTTTCCTGGCCATGATGATTTATGGTGCTGCATCAGAGCCCTCTTTGAAGAAACGAGGTGAAGCCAAGTGGCTTTGTCAGGGAGGGGAATGCTCTGCTGAGTTATCCCAGCTGCGTGGATGAGTGCTGCTGGCTGCCAGCACAAGGTCTCTCATCCACTGGATGTTCAAAGGTGTTCAATGGACACTAAAGGCAGAGCAGCTGGGAGGGTCCATCCTGCACTGTGCTCATTCAGGAGCAGAGCAGGTACATGTATCCTAATCACACTCTCAAGAGGCTGACAGCTACAAGAAAATAGAATCTTCAGGTTTCCTTCAGGAATTCTGGAAAAAAATACACACCCCCAGCAAAGTCTTAAGCACTGAAGACAAACACTGCAGTGTAGTCAGTAGAAATCCCCTACAGAAATCTGAAATACAGCCTAGGACTGAGAGCCTGTCCAAAAATATCCTTACTTACCTGGATGGAGAAAAAGCATGGGGAGAGCCTCTGAGGTTGCAGCCCAGAGAAGGGAAGCTGTGCTGAGGAAAGGGCCTTCCCCCAGGCGTTCCAATGATATCCTCAGGTCTCTGTACCTCACTGAAGAACAACCCAGACACGTTTTCAGAAGATATCAGACTTCAAAAATACCCACTGGCTTCTGTAAAACAGAAACTCTAGTGCTGAGCAGCTCCCAGCATGATGCCAAGCACCTGCTGTTGGTGTAGACCCTGGCCTGGTGTTACCATCCAGGCAAGAAGGGACATCTTCTTAAAGCCTATCTCACTTCTTAAACAAAAAGGCATTTGAAAATCTGGATTCTGGCTCCAAAAAAAATCCACTGTCCAATCTCTGCCTTTTAATAACATGGCATAACAGAGTCGTTATGCATTTTGAGAAGCTGGGGGTTTTTCAAGCAAATGTTCCCTCCCTAATACCTTATGCAAGCAGACTTCAGTGCTGATTCTGTATAGCACCTGTAGGACATCTGGAAAATAAACAGCCACACAGATACAAGCATCCCACCCCAAAGTTATGGCAATGAGAGATAATGATCCTGGCTGTATAGGCAGAGTACTATCCTCAACACCTTCTTTTTAAAGCCTTCTCTCAGACATAAATCTTCTCCCAGCCCTGTCACGCCAAGCCTGGCCTCTTTCTCCTCATGTTTACACAGGTGTAAACCCAGGAATATATTCATTACAGTTGGTAATGGGAATTTTCCTCCTTTCTCAAATAGTGGAGTGGCATTTTACCAACTCAATGGCAGGGTCACTTTGTTAGCTGGCAAAAAAATAAAAGGTACTATCAGAACAATGTGAGATCGTGCTTTGGCCCACACATCTTCCAGCACTAAATGCCACTGCGGAAGGAAACAGCAGCACACAGCCAGATGGTCCCCAAATCAGCACATTAATGTGGTGCCAGGGGCAAACAGCTGGAGCATGTCTGGCCCTCTCCCTCACCCCCTGCCTGATTCCTACAGTTTGTACCCAATCTTAAAGGCACCACACACTGCCTACACATGAGGCAACAAAGCCTTAAAGGAGGTGAGGTGCACAGTGGAAAGAAATGATGTGATGACTAAAAAAAAAGCACCAGAGACTCCAGGGATGTGGGTGCTGTGTGACAGCAGACAGTTCAGCCCCCAGTTTTGCACACCTTCCCACGCCACAGAGGTGGTAGGAGGCTCGGGAATCCTACAACTTTTCTTTTGTAATTAAATCATGCTGCACTGTGAGCTTTTGCTGTAACAGGTGTGGCTGAGTTACCATTAATAACAATCTGCTCAGAAGCCACCTTAGCATGAAAAATGACTGGAAAAAATACATCTAGAATTCGTTTTAATCTGAATATTTTTTCTCTCCATCCTCTTCTATCTCCACATTTTTCTATCCTTTCTCTCTCTTTTTATGCCAACACAGCCTGTAAAAGACTGGTCCGGGTCTTTGACTTCTGGTTCCTGTGCTGTATGTCTTATGTTGACATCCCCAAGTGAGAACAGCAAGGGGGAAAGAAGCAGATGACTTCTTCAGATTTTTGGGGGTTTCAAAACAAATGTTGAACCATTTACAGATGGGATTATATGCTTTTTCTTCCAGTCCAAAGGACCTTTTAAAAGCAAGAAGTAGCTGAAGGAGAGGAAAGACTTCTATTTAAATGAAACAAAGTTTTAAACAAAGGATGGTTTCCCAAGGAAACAATATTGCAGACCAATTCTGCAAACAACTTCTGGACTGGCTAGTCAGGCTCAGCCAGATTTGCCAAATAGGCAGACATCTCAGATTCTTGTGAGCTTTGAGGCAGCCATCAGAGGGAAAAAGCCCCATGTTAGGTCATCCACTGTGCTGATAACTGAGTGCTGTCACTACTTCTCCAGCCTCCCTACCCAAGCAGAGATGTGAGTGGGAACGAAGAGCAAAGAAGCAGCCATGAGTAGTGTGGTTCCGAGGAGGAGTAAGGGGTGTAGTTAGGAATTTGAGGATGCTGCAGTGAGGCTTTAGCAGGCTTTGGGGAAATTTGCTACAGCTCCAATAGCACTGGGCCTGATTCTGTCTGTTGGGAGGCCAGAAAGCCCTGTACCTGTGATTCTTTTCAGATAGTAATAGCAGGACCAGTAAGTGCTGGTAGGACTGTCAGAAGAAAGCTGTTACAAAGGCCACGGATGGCCCTCAGTCTCATGAAACCTATCCCAATGGGATCAAGTAGGACTCTCTCACTATTCATAATGAAATGCAAAAGTCTGTTGCTAAGCTGCTCATCCCATCTCTATTTCTAAAAAAGGGGAAAAAGAGCAGAGTTTAGCATTGAGGACGTGGTTACAAACAAGACGGGGAAGACCAAAGACTATGGTAGTTTTGCGTATCCTGATTACAAGGGAAGCTTAGGGTCACTGTTGTAGAAATTTGTGATGAGGAAAACATCTTCAGGTCGGTAAGTCCTCTAACCTCCTTTCGTTTGAACCCGTCATCCAAAAAGAAATTATACACCACCAAGCAAGTATTTTCAGCAGAGGTCCCAAACTCACTCAAAGCATTGCACCTTAAACACAGAGAAGTGCTCTCCAGTGTCCACCACTAGCCAGTTCCTCACTGCAACCAAAATGAGTGACCACTCCTGAACATGACTCCTGCATGCCTGGCTTTAACAGCACTTTATTAACACCTTTGCACCAGTTGTCAAGACACACTCTGACCTTGAAGCCAGGGCTCTTCCAGGCCTGGACCTACCACAAAGGATTGCAGGGGAGCGAACTGTGGAACGTCTCCAACATCTCCTCTCTGCGGCACTGGGGATGATGTGCAACACACTGATGCAAGATCCCACCCTCTGAAAGCTCAACAGACACAGCCCCAGAGAGACACTTCCATTGGAAACCACACAAGGAGGGGGATAAGCATGCCACAGATACTCCTTTTTTCCTTCCCCCATGCCTTTCCAGCCCCTGTACATAGCATATACAGCATGATTTCATCCTTTGATAGCCAGTTAGTGATTTGCATTCTTTTGGTAATTATCCCATCACCTGCACAAAGCAGATAATTCTGTGGGCCTGCTGGTGCCATTCAGCAGCTACATCCCCAGGTTATAAAGTGAAGTGCTGAGTGGAAAATTTTAATGACTAGGGGCTGGTAAAATCTTAAATTGATGGCAATATATGGTGAAGTCTCTTAAATAGTGTGAAATGCCCTTTTGGCTGGAAAGGGCTGGATGAAACTGTGGTTGATAAGTCGTTAAATTACATCCCATGGCTGGCTGCTTGTCTTGGGAAGGTATCGAATGATAAGTGCACAAATCATCATTACTGCACAGAGCGAAACTATTTCCAGCAGAGATGATTTGATAAAAGAAAGTTATTTATCATGATTAAAACTGGTACATTTGTACTTCTCCACATTGAACAGATCCTGAACTGGCAATCATCTTCCTAAAAGGTACCTGAGCCTGATTTAAAGGGTTTTATGACTGTTTTAATGGATGGGTTTTTCTCTAATGGAGAAAGAAGATTTTAGCATCTAAATTGCTAAATTGTGTTTCTCAGAATTATTTCCCCTTTCATTGCAAGCAGCTTGATTCCATCCTTTTTTTTCACACCCTTTTCTCATATTTCACTTTTTCTAAAAAACTCCGAAGAAACACTCTTTCAGAAAAAAGGAGTAAACAGGCTACTACACAAAATGGTAGCAGGAGAGCTTTGACCTCTGCACCTTCATTTTGGTCCCTGCAGAGACTGAAAAGACTTAAATTTATTTTCAGTTGTTGGCTGCTCAGCAATGGAGGGGATTAGGTGGTAAAGTCAGTTTTGGTGCAAGAGATAGAGTGACCTCAGTTAGTTCCAGCTACCACAGCTGGCAGATAACCATCAGCTACCATCCAGCAGTGGCCTTTTGAACCTCCCAGGAGATAACTCAAGTGGACTTGATATGAGCTCCAATGAGCTGTCATATAAAATACAAGCTTCCCATACAGCTCTACAGGGTACCACAGCTATGCTGGGCAAGGTGAAGCAGGCAGCATTCAGTGGGTTCAATGGATAAATGAAGGATGCTATTTCCCAGTGCCATTATTGCAGGATCTTTTAGCTCAGGTCAGTTAAATGAAAGTTAGGTGGGACTATCTATGGAGTACCAGGATGGCCAACAGAAGGTGGTGAGATCCATCTCTAACACCGTTATACAGTAGTCCTTGTATGGGGAAGAGCCCAATCATTTTGTCAAACCATTTCCTTTTCCATCCCTGAGGCCACAAGGGGCTTGGCCCTATTTTCTTCCTTGCATGATAATATTAAGCTGGTAGTCCACCAAGGTAGCTAAACATGTCTCAGGCAGCAGAAAAGAATAAATTCTATGCCTTCAGTGTGATTACCAAACGTGCACAGAGTATGCAAAATCTAGTTTGCTGGACTAAAACCTCTTTCCAATATTTCCTAAAGTCTTCTGAGTAACACATCATTGTTGACATTTTGACACTAACCTAGAAGTTTGCTGTGTCCTATTCACTCAGCAGTAGCTGGTTTAGGCTTGATTATCAAATAACCTAATCTAACTTCTAATCTAATATGGGCCGAGGATTAATATGGTTGACACATTCACCCTTCTGCAGTTCAGCCAAGCTCTACTGTATCTGACTACAGAACCCATTTCAAAACAATCTCAGCTTTGACCTTAAGTCTTCCAGAGACATGGTTCAGCACCAGTGTAGGCGTGTCCAAAAAAGTACCATTTTAAAAGGGGAAAGAAATTCCATCCATAACTCTATCATGATAATGCTGCAGTACTTACAGCACTGGTGCTTTCCAAAGCCATGTTAGCATGTCAACAAAAGGAAAAAAATGTCACCTTGCTCTGACCTGATCCCTTCTGGCAAGATACACATCCAAGGACTTTGAAAAGTTTTCCTCCTCTTGTATTGCAGAAGTTGAAATGCTATTAGAGATTAGTTCTTTCTTTCTTTCTTTCTTTCTTTCTTTCTTTCTTTCTTTCTTTCTTTCTTTCTTTCTTTCTTTCTTTCTTTCTTTCTTTCTTTCTTTCTTTCTTTCT
>VZRN01003396.1:242318-286979 GCA_013397935.1 Dasyornis broadbenti | reverse complement strand
TCTCTCTTTCTTTCTCTCTTTCTCTCTTTCTTTCTCTTTCTTTCTCTCTCTCTCTTTCTTTCTCTCTCTCTCTCTTTCTCTCTTTCTCTCTTTCTCTGTTTCTCTCTCTCTTTCTTTCTCTCTTTCTCTCTCTCTTTCTCTCTTTCTTTCTCTCTTTCTTTCTATTTATTTATATTTCAATCCAATTCTATGCCCATGAAGTTTAGACATTCTTTGAGATTTTCTGAATTCTCAGAGCAGGTTAAGTCCCAACAACAGTTTATTCACAGGGTATGCATTCAACAAGACAAGCTTAAAAGAGCTGAAATCAAAGATCAACTAGAGAACTAAAACACTATTCTTTAAATCTGCATGCTTGCCAGCCAAACAGGCACAGGGCAGCAGTAGGATTTCATAACTAGCATGTCACAGCGCTCCTCTCACTGCCCTGACAGGAGACAGCACAGAATACTTGTCTTCAGTTGCACCTCAGTATCAAACTCAGCTCTATCATGCCTCAGCAGACTTGTGTCTTCTTAAACCAGGAACAAATTCAGCCAAGACGCTTCAGTGAGAGTAGCACATAGATAGCCCTGAGCAAAATTCAGTCCTGTCAAAATGTCTGTTTTCCATCTCCATTAAAAAATCATGTTTCAGCGTATAATCACGCAACTGGCAGAATGTGGATCTGCTTTAGCATGCAATTCATCAGACTGCTCCTTCTGTTCTGACCTCTTTTATTTACAGTGAAGACCAGATCTCTCAGCTCACCACTGGCACACCTGGGGCTTGTGCAGGAGCAAGACACCATCACCAAGAACTCTCAGTGTTACATGGACCAAAGGATAAAGTGGTACCCAAGCCCTTGCTGCCCTTACTGACATCACCAGGAAAGGGGGTAGATCCTAAGAGCAGGAATTGCTGTAGGGACATTTTTGGTGACTTCTCTGCTTTGTGGAAGCCAAATGCTTTAAGGCAAATTACCTTTATGAGAAAAGTTAAATAAGAGAGAAAATACTTGGGTGATGTCACAGACTAGACTAAGTCCTCGTGTGCAACAAAGACTGCTTGTAGTGGTGAATAAAAACAAGTGGATGAGCTCACCTATTCAGTGTCTCTCAAAAGAGAGCACATTCAATATTATCTAAACCGAGTTTGAAACAGCACTGCTTACCTACAGCTATGCCAAAAGCCAGGGTCACCCACAAAGCTCTGGACAGAAGTCAATAATCCAATAATCCAGCTGTCCTTTGGTGCTTTACCTGGGCACCTCCTCATCCACCACCACTACCACCATGATGGATGAGAAGAATAAAAATAAATTGCAAAAGTCAGAAGCAGTTTCAAAACTAATTATCCTCCTCTAATTCACTTAATTAACCAACACTTTATCAGAATATGGCTTCCTAATAAAGACAGGACTCAGAAATATTAAAATAACTCCATCTTTTTAAATTTTAAGAGTGACTGGAAAACTCACCTAGGTCTGGTTAAGCAAAGGACTCCCCTACTTGCTCAGCATGACGTGCAGCTAGAGGACTGGCCCTGGATTAAAGCACATGCTTGAAGTAACACATATGTATAACTGTCTTGCTAACTTGGGGTTTTAAAGCTGAAAGGGTCCTTTTATAAACTTATAGAGGAGATATTACTCTGATCTCCAACAGTATCACTAAGTGTAATTGCTGTCAGATACTTATGCATGATGAATATACATGCAGCAGATAACCTAAAACTGTAAACTATACAGCATTAGTAGTAGATTCAGTGTTCATGCACTAATAAAAAATCCTATGCTTCATTTATGTTTCTGGTCCAATGTGTCTTCCTTGTAGTAACTCGGGGCAGTGATAAGGAACAAGCTAATACCCACCCCAATTTGCTAAGATTGCCTTTTCAAGACCCCAGAGCAGGAGGGCAATTCTTGGCTGCACTCTGCATTAGTATTTCTGCCCCCATGGGGGATGAAAGTGTCTTTTCATTGTCTTTACTCATGGAGATGGAGAGCAAGGGCCTTGATCTCTGCCCAGGTGTCTGCAATGCTACCTGCAGAAGAAGGAATGCCACAGACCCAGAAGCACTGGGTATGCAAGAGTACCTCCTAAAACAGATTAAGAAAGATAGATTATCTTTCTAAATAGATTAGAAAGACATTGCATCAAAATAAGGGTTTGTTTAGCCCAGTAGGCTCTCTCTCACAGTGGTCAAGCAGATGTTTAGAAAGAACAGAAGCACATTTTGTGTATGAAGATCTTTTCCTGATATGCCCTCGAAGCTTCTGCTTGTCAGCAGTTTAGGCAATCTCTGAGTCTCAGGCTGTATTTTAGTCACCAGTAGATCCACAATCCCCATTTCTATCCTGAACTTTGCTAAAACCATATACACTCAAGACTGCCATAGCAATCCCCAACTGTAGTTCCATGAGTCATTTCTGCTGTCACTGAGCACTGGAATGCAAAACTGAGGACTATGTTCCACCATTTCAGGGAATCCAAAAAGACCAAATTTGCAGTCTGAAGTAGCTGATAAAGAATGAGCCAAATGAAAGGTACTTGTTGTCCTGTCGATTCTTTACTTCTCCATTCTGCCAGTGGACCTTTGCTGAGCACCCACGTTCTCATGCTGATGTCCATATACTTCCAAGCCCTTTTCTTCCCCTACAGCATCTTGTCAGCCTGCAACATCCTAAGGGCAGAGAGAAACGTAGCTGTACTCTGAGGGTCTAACAAGCTCCTGGTATCTGGAAAATGCAACTACTGATAGGCCTATTTAGTCTGTGCTAGTGAAGACTGCACAGCTGCCTAAAACTCACTCATATTCTGCTAGGAAATTTACTTGAGATGGTTAACAACCAGCCTGTTACTTTGTTGTATAGGAAAAGCATGTGGGTACTTCAGATATTGATGAACTGGACTATAAGCAGATTATCCCAGTGCTGAGTAGAAGAGTAATTTCCCAGTAGAAAAAACCTTTTGAAATACAAGACAAAATGCCAATCCATTTACTAGTCACACATACTTAAAACATTTGGCTTATTTTGCTACTGACTCTCAGCCTTCAAATGATACAGAACTAAGGGGAATGTCCAGATTTAAACAACACATAACTTTCAGATGATCTGCATCTCAGAATCTGGAATCCGGGATTTTGTGGAAAGGTAAAAACTTCCATGCAATTCCACAGTGTATCCAAATTCCCTCCAGAGTCTAAAAACACAGAGTGCTTTTCCTTGGAGATGACTGCTTCAGGGCAGGAGGATTTCTCCTGTACACTGATGGAGTAATCCAGGACCTTCTAGCTTTAGCTTGAGGGCCTCTTATTTCATTCACTTGCAAAATTCCCTTTGATTTTTGTGTGACAAAGAAAACATGCAGCATGATGTTACTTACTGGAGGGACATCATTACTTTTGGTTGAAATACAATGGCCAAAAGGAAAAATGAAATAAAACTGGAAGGAAGCTGTGGAAAACCCCTGGTGCAAATGTAAACATGCAAAAGTCTCTATTAGAAGACATCTCTCACAAATGCTTTGTGGAGAATTTAGAGGGATTGCCTCTTCTTTGGACAAATCACAGCTCACCCTTGGCTAACTGTAAGACGATCACCCAGGCTATGGATTCAGCACTCCGTTTGTGAGGTCATGCACTGGCCACTCAGACTGGGCTCTATCCTTCCTGAAACCCTGCTGATTGGCAAAGAAAATTTCATGGTTTGGGGCCAAAGAGAGCACACAGCTCTGTCATCTCCAATTACAATCTCTGCATGTGATGGGATGAAGTTTCTGGTCATAGGACTGGTTCAGTGTTTTATCAAGGACCCTTTACTTTAAAAGAATAGGTACAGGAGCAGGACCCAAGGTACTGTGCTCTACGATGGTACAGCCACTTTTGAGCAAGAGCCAGACACCCCTGGGCTGTTGCAGGCCGAAAGCTGCTAGAGTAGGGCTGAAATCACACAGGGAGGGCTGAGTAGAGGAAAGTCTGACCTGGAGGATTTAATGGCAAAGCTCAAAGGGCCTGTTCCAAAATGAACTGAAGACATGGAGAATATTTCCACCCATGTGTTGGGGTTCAGATTTGGGAAACATTTCAGGAAAATGCATCAGCACATAATAAATCCAGATGAAGATGATGATATTTAATCACATTCTTAATTCTGACTTCACGCTTACATACTTACTTGTATAGGAAGCCAACAGCAGAATTCTCACTGATTTTCACTTTTCAGACTTTCCAGACAATCAGATCCTTATAACACCAGGATTGCCTAATGGGGCTGAACAATACACAGGTTGCCTGCCTAGACATAAAACTATTCCATGGGAAAAATAAAAAATTTAAAAAAAAAAAAAAAAGGGAGAGAGAGAGAAGAATGAAATTCTTTTAAGTAATTTTCACATTCCTTTCATATCTTCAAATGATTTAATTTCACAGCTGATTTCGGGTTCTGGTTTTGGTTTTGCCAACAAAAGCAGATATACAATATTTAAAGCCATTTAAAATGCCCCTCTGAGGCAAAACTTGAACTGCCATGCTGGGCTGCCATCCTGGAGGATCGGGCTCACCAGCAGAGCAGGTGGTGTGTGGGTCATCCACGTCTGTGTGACAAACTGTGATAATTGGATTGTTTGAGGAGCGGGGGAGGGATGTGACCGCTGTGTACAAACCTCAGAAAGAAATTAAAAGCAAGTCTGCGTCCCAGTTAATAGTGCTCTATAAAAATGCAAAATGGCTAACGATAAGCAAAGGAAGTTCCATTAAGCCATGTGCCTGGCGTAAAGGGGCATCATTGACCCCACAAAGGATATTTGCTGGGAACAGTCAGACAGCAGAAACAGGTGCAGAAATAAAAGCAAACTAATGGCTTGTTTTAAACTCCCCAATCTGCAATGTTAATAAACATGCAGGCCAGGGACAGCCAAAGAGTCTAAAGTGGCCAAAGCATGTTTTTTTGTACCCATTAAAGTCACAGGCACGCTCAAAACCAGAGGAAAACTGGGAAATGGCTTTCCTGGCACTAGCCATTCATTAGCCCTGTACAGCAGGGTGCTGTACCAAGAGCTTGGTGAGGTTATTTGGGATGGTGTGGGATGGAGGGCAGGAAGGAACACGGGGAAAAAGGTTCCCTTCAGTCCCATGCATTCATCAAGCTGCAATGTGGTCAGTGGGGAAAGGAACCCTCATTGGGCCAATAATGAGCTGTCCTCATCTTATAAATTAGATGCCAGAGTGAACAACACCCTCTTAATAATGCACACATCACTATGACAACCACAGAGTTTGATACCTGGTGACAACTTTATTGTGCTTGTGAAATTTCCTTATTTTAAAAACAGTATTTATAGTTATCAGACATCAATTCGCCATATACACCCTCCTCTTCATCTCTTTGCCCTCCTTGTTTCCAAGGCAGGATTGGCCAAAGTGTTTATGTGCAGCTCCTAAGGTTAGCCAGCTGCTGTCAAGTAGCAGCGCCGGAGTGTGCTGGCATAATTATCCTGCTAGCCCATACATAATTAGTAAAGCTAAGCCCAAACTATATTAATACCAGGATTAATTACGGTGGAAGCATAAACAAGGATATTAATGCTATGAAAGTAGCAGTACGGCTATTCGACAGCCCATATGCTTGTCTGTAGGACCACTAGGGATTGTGTTGAATCGGGAGCTGTGCGGTGCCCTGACTGTAATGAGAAATGAGAAAACTGCTGAAAAATTGATGCCGCCTGCAGATTGCACAATCCGCTGAACAGCAGGGGGTCGGCTTCTTACATCTCCCACTCTCGGTACAATATGCTAATTTCTGCATGCATACGAGTGTAAAAGGAAAGAAGAAAAGATTTCACAAAAGGAAAAAAATGCAAATGACAACCACAAAGATCACTGCAGAGAAATCCATGAGCTTTATATGGATTAACTGTGTTGGAGCTAGTGCTCATCTGAGTTTAACTCTTTCTGTCCTAGACCCATTGGCAGGTCCTTTTTGTGGTGCAGAGGAATACTTGCAGCTCCTTTGTGCGAAGGGAGGGACGGAGGGTGGGAGAGGGCAGTGGGGAGCTGAAAGGATGGAAAGGATCTATTTTGCTCTTTTCCATGCTCTTTTCCACTCCTCTTGCTTTAACATTGACAAGGAGATAAGGGTCTGGAAGCAGAGAAAAATGGACTGGGAGGGGAGTTGAGACAATGAAACTAATGAAATGTTGGTAGTTTTTGAGAGAAGACCACTACATCCCAGTCTGGTCCAGCTTCGAGTGTGGGGAACAACTGGTAACAGACCTTCCCTTGTCCTTCAAGAGCTCCTCTAACTCCCAGTGCCCCTTAGACTGTGACTTTGCAGCATGTGGCCAGGAAGGTCTTCCTAAAAACATGCTACAAAATCCTTATCAAAAAGACACTTTCCCCGTGATTATTTTCTACTCAGGATTCACCACCTCTCCCTCCCAGAAGAAAAAAGCAGATCTGCTTCCTGCATGACAAGCCCATCTCTCCGCTAGAGACAGCCGATGTGCTGGTAGTCCTGTGGTTCCCTGGCGCGCCCAGAACAAGCTGCACACCTGCAGACAAGCTGGCTCCAGCTTGCAATCCTGCTGCCGTTTGCATTTGCCTTGCTCCTAGAGAGAGCCTAACACTGCCCTCAGCCTGTCCCCTGTGCTGCCCATGTGACCCGAAGGAATTGCTTCTTCCACAGTTCCAGGGAGAAAACTAGCGCCTCTGTCTTGCATGTAGTGCTGACATTGTGGGATAAAACCCATGGATGCCAATTCTCACACAAATAATGGAGTGTGGGTGTCCATACAACCCTACTCTTTCTTTGGTTGATGCTGGTGGGGGCCGCCCGCCCAATGGTTTAAGTCCCTCACTCATGCAGCAGAACAGGAAGGCAAAGAGCATCTTCTTCCCAGCCTGCAGGGGGGAAATATCTATGGTTCTGCAATAAGACAAATCAAAGCCTTAATTCTTTTCCAATAATTAAAGAGATTAGTTGCTCTCTCTTTAGTAACAGCAGGAGCAGCAGCAGGTGCTGTTACGCTCAGTCCAATGTGTGCATAATGCAGCTTCTGCATGCAATTGCTGTGTCCAAGCATGAACAGAAACCTTAGCAAATATTTGTCATTAAAAAGCTGCCACTGTGCCTGTGTAATACAGTAAGAGCTTGGCAAAAAGAAATTGTTTGCTTACTTGTTTTAAATAGCTATGGCAAGAATTCGGCATTCCTGGAAAAAATATTACTGCTCTGGCAGCTGATGCAAGCACAAAGATTGAAATGCCCATCCCACATCCAGGAAGAAGAGAGATGTGCATCTTAGGATGCTCTGACTTGGACAGACATTTGTAGTGAAAAGGAGAGGTGACAGAGGAGAAAAATTTGAAGAAGCCCATCCTCCCTCTCTAGCTGAATGTGGCAGAGACTGTGAGAAAGAAGGAGGACAAATATTTTGGGGACGTGCTTTGTGGCATAGATTTAGCACCAGAAAGTGGGGCAATCAGTGAACAACCTGCAGATTTCAGTACCTATCCAAATCTTCAACCCACAAGTGAAAAATATTTCTATCCCACTGGAAAGTCTCCAATCACCTTCTGAGTGTCCTCCCATCCACTAACCTTCTGTCTCAATATATCAACTCCCCTCCTCCTCCAAGCCTCTTTTACCACCAACACTGCTTACATTAATTGCCAATTTGTTTTCCTCTTTGAGACTTATCAAGTTGATTTTAACCTTTGTTTCTGTGATTGCTTGTACATGCCCTTCTTCCTGTACTGAGTTTTCCTGTCACCAAATGATAATGAGTCTTTTTACTGGTCTGATGCTGGAACCTGTAAAAGCAGGGGAGTTCTCATCTGGGAGACCTTCAAAGCAGATCCTTGTTCCCAAAGGATTGTATAATGCCTTGCAGATCCTGCTGCTGACCTGCAGAGTTAGACCACCTAACTCAGCAAGTCAGAACAGCTCTCACACAGGTCACACAGATAGTAATTGTACCCTATCCAAGACCTTCTGATTCTGTAGCAATAGGAGTAACAGCAATAATGGATGAAGAAGAGTAGCTGGAAAACAATGAGGAACATGCATTTCTTGTATTTTCTCAAATACTTTTGCTTGAAGATGAACAGGGACATTGGTACAAAAAACAGTCATTCCCCCTAGTATCTGCACAAGAAAAGTCTCTTTAAGTAGATATTCAAATAGTAAACAAATAAGTAAATAAAGTATGAGTTGTTGTTGTGTAGTCATCAGTTGGAATAGCAATAAATATTTAAAAACAACATTTCTACTATATTTGATCAGCTCTGCCATTACAATAACCATTCTGAAGTCACACAGAAAGTCTAGGACTGCACTAAAATGTCTTCTTTTTCTGTTTGCAGCAGCCTGACAGACTAAGAATATGAATGCCAGGCTCTAACCTTGTTGGAGTTAAAAGGTGTTTGGGGAAAGAAGGGAGCAGTGTGTTTACAGTAGAAAGACTGTCCCCCTAAATGACAGAGTAGCACAAGAAGACACTACTGTGAATATCATAGGAGGGAAGACCCACAACAGAAAAAAAAAAACGGGTTGGCAGTAATTTACAGCTGCTACGTTTCAGGAAACAAAAGCTGCCCACTCCTGAGACCCCCCAGCTAAGGCTATTAGCCAGACCTAGCCAGCTGAAGAAAAAGTGGAGAGTGGAAGGCGCAGAGAAAAATACCAAGACAAATGGGGCAAGTGAGAACCCACCAGCCAGGTGTGTGTGTAACATCTGTGGGGCACACACCCACACACAACACCAGCACCAGGGGCACACAGCTTCTGCTGGGGGGTACAGCACACAGCAGATCTCATCCCCCACACAGCACAGCAACGCCTGTGCCAAAGCCACCACAATCAGTTGAACTACGTCAGCTCATTAAAGTGGCCTCTCAGATTTATAATGAAGGTTTCTCCTTTATATATGCTAAACTGGCACCCTTGGACTATACACCCATTTGGTTTGAAACAGAAAAATGCCTAATTTTCCTATCTGCACCAGTGTGGCTGACAAGAAGTTTAATTTTGGCTCCTACTGCGATTTAATACTATGGCAGCAAATTTCAGTTTAAAACATTTTTACCCCTCTTCTACCTTTTTCCATCCCTGCATCATCTATGGGTAAAATTGCTTGCCCTGTAAAACCAACCCTGCCTTTTTTATTATTTAAACTTGGATCAAGTCATTAATACAATCAAAAGCCCAGCACCACAAGTAGTCAGACTGAAGGAGAAGCACAGATGCAGGGACGGAAGGCCTGAAACTAAATATCGCCTAAACAGGGACTGAGAAGAAAGTAGGTGGAGCCACCCATCATCAGAGTGTTCTAGAAACACCAAATACTTTTTCCACTGGGGAAACTAGTATTTTAAAATCTGCGGCAGGGCAATGCAGGACTTTTTTTTCATGAGGGCATGTCCATTTGAATTTGTGCTGAGCTCAGGAGGACCAGGTGAGTTTGCATAATTAACAACCTGACTGTGCAACCTGAATGCAAATGCAGATCCTAGTGAAGTCAACAGGAAATTGCTGTGTGTGAAGAAACCAAGAATCATATATGAGCTTCATACACGGCAGTGATGAATTCTGCCATAAAATTATTTACAGGAAGATGATATTTCTTTATTTTTTTCCCTTTCGTAAAGCTTCTGAGGAATTTGTGATGGCAATCAAGTACAGAAAGTCAGTGACCATTCTTATGACAACACCTTGCTGCTGGTGCAAAAAATATTCTTATATAAAACTTCACAGAGCACTTGTGCTGCCACAAGCCCCACTGAAGGCTTCGAAGGAGAAAAAGAGTGAGAAAATGGCAAGATCCCCTTTTGGAGGCTGTGCCAAACAACTTGAACCATGTGGAGACACGAGCCCTACCTCAGATGTGCTAATGTTCTGGCTCCCATCCAGGGAAGCTCTGGTACCACCGAGCCTCCCCTGCCCTCCCTCTTGCCCGGAAAGTTGTGTAGTGCTGCTGCATGTGCTGTCAGACAGACGCCCCTTGCTGCTCCAGCCCAGGGAAGCCCCGCATGGCACGGGGATGCGTGGATGTGCACAATATGCTTCTGCCTGTCTCTTGGCTGTGGTGGTGCTTTGAGTTGAGGATGGTTTTTTCCTGGATAAAAGGAGGTTCGTGAACATAAGTCCTAGTTGCTACCCTGGGTTGCGTGCAAGCCCTCTGAGCGGCACTGATCTGTCACGGTGGGCAGTTCTCTGTCTGATGTGACCCGAAGTAATTAAAAGTAGCCCAGCAGGCTGGTGCCTCCCTCCCCCGTCTCTCCTCTCTCTCCTCTGTTTCCTGGCATTTACCCAGAATAACAGTGTCTGATGGCTCTGAGAGGGCTGTCGCTGGTTTACCCTGCCATGATACTGCCATTGATCCGGCAGCATCTGCCAGCTCATCAGCACTTACTCTAATTCCCTGCCTCCAGGTTTGGGGGTTTGTTTCTTCCATTCCTCTCCCCTCCCCAGGCAATAATTGCTGAGAAGTAGAACTCCCTTTTGACCAGACCTGTGAGATCCAATTAACACCACATCAGCGCTCAATCTTGGGAGTGCTTGTAACCACACACTGACCTTAATCGAGGATGTTCAGCAGAGGGGCAGTCATTTAGCTCAACCCCTGGCTGCCCCTCTACTTTGGGTCCAACACCAGGAGCCTGCCTCGATGCCAATTCATGGTATGACCCTAACTATCTCATTTCTCCCCACATACGAGGCATGGGGGAGAACATCAACCACCAAGATGGAGTTATACACTGGAATTGCAATAGTTGTACCAAAGTCATTATCGAGTGACTGGGCATGGCCTTTTTTCAAAGTATGAATGAACTCCAGGGCAACAAGCATCTGCTGTAGCTTCAGAGATGTGAAGTGAGTCTGTCCTGAGTCAGCTCAGGATGTGCAAACAAGTGTGAGCAACTGCCCACAAATTTCCCTGATAGCAAAGCAATCATCACCATTGGAGCCAAAAGAACAATCACCACCATGGACATGGTGCTTTTCACATAGTCTGTTTATTATAAAGGAAGTCTTAGACCTGCAAGTTACATAAGCAGTATGAAAAACATGCACTGCAGCTTCTGTGGGCCAAGAGCATCCAGGGGATGCAGAACACACAGACAACACCAGTAGGGATGTCAGCCTGTTTTTGAGTGTCCAAGAGTACCTTTCTTCCCCTTCTTCTCTGCTAATGCATGATATAAATATTACTGCCCACAAATAATGCATATTTCACTATGATTTTGAATTCATCACTGGGCCAGACTAACCAAAAACCTCGTAACTTTTTTGGTTTCCCTTTTTTCTTTCCTATTGTTTTTATTCCTCTTGGTTCCTATTGTCAGATGGAGGCATGTACACACAAAGTGATACCTCTTTCATGTGATTTAAGTGCATAGGTGAGAGCTCCACCAGGCACCTCACTGGCTACTTGTGCATCCTGGGATGTAACCTACAGGCCTTCTAGCGGCCTGATCCTCTCCCACATTGCAGCATGCCAGGCTGCCCAGACTAAGCTCACACACTGTCATGCACTCACCACTGATAATCACATCCATGAGCTGCTCTGCCCTAGGGGGATGGAATGACTTTTACCTTCTCACTAAACATTTAAAAAAACTATTTTCATCCAGGTCTTTCTTTTTCATCCTCCATTCATCCATATGACCAGCCTATCAACTTCAGCTGAAAATTTCTGACCTTCCTGATGACAGGCATTTAAGTATCATCAACTGGATACTCAACTACCTTGAGAGCATCTTGAACATGCTGGGATTTGGGAGGAATATTGCAACACCAGTTTTTTGCCTACAGGAAGCTCTTTTTCCAGTGGGGAGGGGAATCAGGGTGCTTGATGATGTGTCTTCTGTTGCTTTTGGCTCTTCCTCCTGTGCTATGATGCCATATGGAGTGGAGGGAAAGAGGTGAGGACACATCTGGCTGCCACACTTCAGCCTCACTGGTGGTTTTCACCAAGCACCACGTGCAGCAGCAGCAGATGCACTCAGGAGCCGCATGGGGCCCGTCAGCTGCATTTTTGTCACCCTGCATGGTGGCTCGTATTGAAAGGAACAGTCAACTGTGCCATTTTCTTTGGGCTGAGAATGCTCCATGAAATCTGAAACTCATGTTTCTTACAGATGCACGTCTTCTGCTGCTGAGGCAGGCATGGCAGATGTGGCCCCAAGAGGCTGGCGCAGCCCCCCAGGCATCCTGCAGGCTCCAGGCCAGCAGACCCAAACTGCAGCTCAATCTGAGCTGGAAAGGCAGACTGTCTTGCCTTTACGTGCCACATGGAGGTCTTAGACAGCAGTCAGGACTCCTGATCAGCACCACTCTGTGATGGGCTTTTTGATTAGAATTTGAATTTTGAAGAAAGTATATAGAGATATACTTAGAGGGGATACAGAAGAGAAATGGATTTTCTTGCCCACTCCTCACAGAGTGTTTTGGCTCTTAGACTAAGCTGACCGATGTGCAGGCAGTCCCCAAAAGAAGTGGAGGATCCTGCCTCTAACCCAGCATCTGCGTTGCCTCCCTTCTTCCTTCTGTGTGTGTGACAGTGAGGTCACACAGAGCAAGGACCTAAACCACCTGGATGCTACTCCTACCAAAATAGTAGCGATGGCTTTTCAGCTGGGTCAGTCCCGACAGCAACGTCTCCCTCATCCCAAATTAACGTTGCTGTAGAGGTACAGAGACAGGGAGAGGCAACAAAATCTTCCACATGCACAACTTGGAAGGAGAGGAAGCAAAGAGCTTTTAAAGAAATCTAGGCATACTTATCCAAATATTTCCTTTTTTAGTTACTACCCTTTCACAATCTAACAACTCAAGTGGTAAATGTTGGTTAGGATTGCTTCTGTGATCCCCTTATCTAGGGATCACAAGTGTCCTAGGATGGTATCAGTTTCACCTGGAGGAAAAAAATACTTTCAATTTATTTTCCATCGCTGAGGCAGAGACTGCATTTTTTTATAAAATTCCCAAAGAGTATTTGGAGACAACCCTGGTCTGGTTAGATTACAAGACAAACACTTTGTTCAGAGCCAGAAGAAGAACTCTGCTGACTCCCAAAAAATAATACAGTAATAATGAATAGCAAATGTGGGCCAGATACTCAGCTAAGAAAAATGATCATTGCTTGTCAGCTCTTTGCAGAGCTCCGGTGGTTTACACCAGAAAGGACCAAGGTTTCTCTCTCTATCTGAGGATTTCTTATTTGCCAGGGTGGCATAAAGCTGTTATTGACATGAATTTGGGATGCCTGCTCCACTCATGATTAATGAGGCCACAAGTGAGTTTTATTAGTCACCCTGGCATGACTGACACTTGGATTTTTACTGTGCCATACCACTGCTTCTTGTTTATGCCAAGAAATTTACAGGCACAAACCCTAAATCTGAGACTTTATTAAAGTTTGCTTTTTTAATGTCTTGACCTATGCTGCTAATTTGTCTTAGCAGAGACCTGGAAGGGAAAATAAATAAAAATGGTGCATTTTACAATGTCTAAGCAACTCCCTAAAACAGCAGTTCTGTCACTCAGTATGACTTTAAAATCTTGTTTTTTCCAACATGCTACAATTGGAAACACTTGCCTTGTTCCTCTGGAACTCCTCAGCCACCCAGTAGCAGAAAGCCTTCTTTTCAAGCACTCATAATGATATATACCGATAATTGTTTCTTACAAGAGTCATTTTTCAGGGGATTTAATATTGTACATACCGCAAAACCAGCAGACAGACAAATTGATTGATTGGATGGTTGATTTTTGAGTGGAAGCAGGATTTTGTATTTGAAAAGGAAATTTTTGCTCTTGGACAATGTGGAGAAGCTTAAAGGAAATTGTCTGAGGTATGAAATCTCAGATATATGTTCACATTTACAAGTAGATAAATTTGTTCTAATTAGAGTTGAGATTTCCAGCTACATTATCTCAGGGGAATTCAAAACCAAAAAGCTGGTCTCGAAGAAAAGTCTTCTCAAGCAACCAGGGCTAAGGACTGAGGTGATCAAAGGTGAAAGTTAAATTAAGCACAATTTAGCACCTGCTTCGGCAGTTTGCCACATGGGTATATGAGGATATAAACGTGCATGTGTGTATATCAAATACAGATAGGAGGGACAGCCCACAACAACTTTTTAGCATCTTGAGGCTTTTGTCCTCTCCTGATAACGAGAGTAGGTGGGAAGTATACAGATTTAGGAGTTCATTCCTAAATTCATTATGTGCTTGCATGTTAACAGAGGCTAAGTTCCTTATCTAAACTCTTTTCACCTTGCCACAGCCCTTCTTCTCTAGCTGAAGTGACTGATTTGAGACTCAGCATTACAGAGAGCCTTGTAGGTTGCAGGTACCAAGCTACAAAAGATTTTCTGAAGAGAGGGTCATTACAGTTTCTTGGGTATGCCTTCAAGTTGCTGAAAACGTGCATGGGCATCAAAATAGTGCAAAAGCTGAGGAGCTCAACCTGCATGGAAACAGCACCACAGCAGATGGATTTGCTGAGGAATGTAACTGTTGGCTAATGCTAGGATTTTTTAATTTAATATCAAAAAGGAGAAAGCTGCAAAATTTGGAGCTGAACTTCCCTGAAGTTTAGTAGAGGAGCAGGGAGGAACTGTTTGTATCAGAAGTTTTGGTCTATCTCCTTTTTTGATATTTAACTGTTGTCAAAAGGCATCAGTGAAAGAAAGAATATAAATCATCTGGACACTTTGTCTTATTATTAGCCATGTTTGATATTTTCCTGTCTGCTCTTCTTCTAACCTCTCTCGCCTCTATTTCCATCCTTCATTTCACTGAGATTGTTCTACATTCTAGAGCCGTTTCTTTATAAAAAAGCCAACTACAAAATCTTTAGACATTTGCCCCTGGAAAAGAAGCACATTGTAAATAATATACAGGAGTAAGAGCCTCATGAGGATCTGAGTCCAAGCAGATGTCACTAACTTGGAACTGAATAAAACAGCTCTACTACCTCTGAAAACAAACCAGCCCTGCCGTCCCAGCCCTGCCACCTCTTCAGTAATAGCTGATCACTGGAGCAGGCTTGGCAATTCAAAGAAAGCTGTCCTTTGCCTCTTGTGAAACTGGCACACAGGCATACAATGCCAGCTCAGTGTCGAATTGTTATGACACCGGAGTTGCTAAACATTTTACACACAGTTGGAAGCAGCTTTTACAAAACTTCCATCTCCTCAGGCTTTTCAACCTCTCTTTTCATCCACTCCCTTTAGCCAACAGAATGAAAATGTCAAGAGTGTTCTCAGACCCACCCGCCTGGGCACATTCACCTCCTGAGTGAAAACGAGTTTGTGGCTGTGAGTGCAATATACATTTATTGAGCTATCTCCAGAGATACCTGTGGTCACTTTTTCAATTCAGCCCTAAATAACTTGATGTCGTGGTGGAAATGAAGCAGCCAGTGTAAATAAATAGATGTTTTGTGCCTGAGGTTTAGATAGCTTAAACTATCTTTTAGAGTTGAGGTAGAGAGTTAAGAACTGACTGTGGCAGAAAAATCTTAGCAGCTACTCACACCGCAGTACGTGGCCAACCCCCGAGCAAGAATATCCACAGAGGACAGCACCTGAGTGCTTGTAAGTGTTTAGATTCGCATTTAGGTTTATAGCAGAGTAATTTTCCTTTAGAGCCAAACTTTTACATGTTAAATTGAATTGATTCGCAGATTTATATCCTTCTCAGGTTTGTTTATTGTGTGCTTTAGGGAATGGTCTGCCTGCTGTCATGGCCACTGGCATCCCTGTCCTGCTCCATTCAGCCCCCTCCAGAGCTCACTTCCCCCTCAATTTTGTCAGCATAACTGCACATGAAAGGGCTCTCTAACCCAACTGCTGAAGTGATGAGAGTTACAAAAATAAACATAGAACTGAAAGTGTTGAGCCTGACCCAGATTACTGTGACAGAACTGGGTTAGGGAGCACCTTCTACCTGTAGTTATGGTGGCAGATACAAAGCAGGGATGATGTTTAGCAGGAAAGGAAAAGGACAGCTGGGACACGGGAGTGCCCTGAAACCGGGTTCATCTGAGGCCAGAAAAGCAGATTAACCCCTGCTTTAAACAGCACCTGCTGTCAAGACAGCATCTCGTTTCTTTGATCTGTGAGCCCTTCCCTATGGTACAAGCATCCAAGGAGGCTTTTCAGTGATCATGGCAGCAAAGCTAAAACAAGAGAGTAAGAGAAAGAGGGACAGTGAGAAACTGGTAAGAAGTGAAAGTGTTCTTTGTTTTATTATCTACTCAAAAGACACTTCTGAATTACTTACAAGTAAGAGAAAAGCTGTCTTCTTCTGCCAAAACTTTAGAAGGAGATGAGTTGTTTTTTTCAAACCAACAGAAACTCCAGGCTAGTGATGAACTCTGCCATCTCAGCAAACACCTCTGAATTGAAGTCCATCCCTCACTCCACATTACATTTTCCCCTCTCCTTGCACTTGTTACAGCAGCCACTTGAGACAGTGACTATTAGACTGTGTCACATCTCTGGGCCTGACTTTGGTCATGTGTTAGAATAGATTATTACAAAGACAGGAACAATTATTACAAAGAAAATAAGCTTTCAATTTCTTGGAAACTGTCTTCTGTGACAGGTTGTGAATCAATTGGTATCAGAAGTAAATGTTTTTTGCAGAAAGGGAGAAAAGGACAAAGCCTCTACACTTTCTTATTTGGGATAGGGCTGGGTGGAAGAGCAGGAAAACCGGGACTGGAAAGTAACCAGCCACCCACCAATTGATTCTCCACCAAGCCGAAACTGTATGTCTTTGAGGAGAGAGGGAATACATCAGATCTATCCCAGATGTCAAACTTGGGAGGACAAGAGAAGAAATGGAAGATGAGGCAGAAAGACTTGCTCTGTTTTTCAAGAGCATCCTGGAAGGGTGTTTCTGATGAGAGAAGTGTCTTGCTCAGACAGCCCAGTTCAAGGGAAGTCGCCACAGGCAGGAAATGTGGTCAGGAAAAAACCTTCTTCAGCACTGGAACAATCAAGACGTGATACTAAGGGGAAGCTATTTGCATTTGGTAAACAGGTTGTATTAGTGTAACAAAACTCTGCAGTTAGGCTAAATGTCCTGGACATCACCCACTGATGACCTCTCTGCTGTTCCTCATGAATAATGAGTACATATGGTCATACAAAACACTCATTTAATAGCAACTTCAGACTAGTTTGAGGGTGTCGGTTTTGTAGTCACTCCTGGAAAGACTGGGCTCTGAGTCATATCATAACAGGGTCACTACACTGTAATAGGTTAAAAGCACCTCTCATTCTTAGCAGCACTCCCTCAGGTCTCGACTTTATGATTCAGGTCATGAGAGCAAGGTGATCAGGGATATTAATAATCATGCCTAGCCGGAAGATGGAAAGCTGAGTGCACACACAAACATCTCTCTTGAGTGAGTTTTGTCTGTGAGCTTGGTGAAAGGACTGAAGTGCAAAGGAGAGAAAGTCATTCTCATTTCCAGTAATATTTTATTGATTTACTTCACATAATGCAGTTCAATAACTCATCCCCCACACAGATGAAACTTCAGCTCCATATAAATAGGTATTAATCTCATGTAAATTACTGACAAGTCTTAATTAAGCAATAAGATGGAACAGCCCATATAATCTGATTAATGGCACACCTAGGACATGCACCAGGGCACAGGGAAGCACAGGGCAAAATAAAGGGCTTCCAGTCCACTCGTGGCATGAAATCAATCAACAGACCAGTAAACCCAAACACATCGTCAGGGTATTGACATAGTCAAGGGCTTGACTGTTGCTCCAGCCTTGACCATGCAACTTCCAGCAGTTTGTTTAAAAGAAAACTGAGTCTCTCGGATTCTTCCAAATCAGCAGGCTATGTGATTGCATTGCTGCTTGTATCTTTCTTACCCATCCAAATAAAACATGCCAGTAATAGCAGCAGACGCATGGGAGAAGGTCTACAATGCAAGAAACTCACCAAGCAGAGAGATGCCTTTGCAAATCCCTGGAAAAGGCTGTGCTTCTTAGTTCAACCTGAAAACAATTCTGCACATTTTAGGGGGCATCGTTCCGATTTTGTTTATGGCGCTGTAAATTAGGAGAGACTCCATGGAGGTCAACAGAACTAAAAGACTGTGAAATTGATGTCAGGGGAAGAAAGTAGGAAAAAAAGCTCCATATGTTTCTCTCCCTGCACACCAGTGTCAGAGTCTGCTTCCTGGTTTATCAAAGCATGTTATAGTCCTTTTTATTTCCCACTAGAGAAGTAGACTATTAGCATACAGCTGCACCTCTTAGGAGAGGAAAAACTAGAAAGAACCAGAGTTCTGGTGGAGTGGGGTTTTTCTGTTGTTTTGTGGGGGATTTTTTCACAAAAGGCAATACAAAATACACAGAAGAGGAAGATGTGACAAAGCCGGTTCTCAGCTACAGTAATTCAGTTCATTTAGTCAGTGGAATTGCACTGACTTACTATAGAGGATCAATTCACCTCAGTCTGCCCCCACTCCTCTTTCTCTCTGGGTCCAGAGAGGTGGAAAGTAAGCACTGAAGAGAAAACAACATACAAGGCCAAAGAAACTCAAGTAGCAGACAACTTTGTGGAATGGGAATGCACCAGTATTTAACAATACAAAGACTACATGCCAGAAAGGGAAAAGGGAAACTGGAAACCTTTCCCACAAAATTGGGAAAAGTTTCCAGTAAAAAAGGCATTGCAGCTGAACACTCCTGAACTGCAGAGGTCATCTCTGAGCTTCTGTTGAGAAGGGGAAAAATTAGGTTTAAGTGAGTAAATGAGGGAGTCCCACTCTATTCTACACGCTGAGATTATAGATTCATAATTATATAAGACCATTGATCACAGGTTCCCATTCCTTACTTGCTCAGGGTCTTCCTAGTCTCCTGCATCCTGGGGCTCTGCATGCCTCCATTCCCGCTGTTGTCCCTCTGGCTCAACAGGATCCCTTCCCTCCCACCACCACAAGGACTGCCTGGCATCTTCTTTTGGTTTTTATTCCTCTCCTCCAGTGTCCCTTCACCACTGATTCTGTGGGCTGTGCTTTATTAAGGCGGGAGGAAGAAAAGAGCCATTGGCCATTGATTATTGTCACTAAGCACTTCAGCCCCAAGGACAACTGTCCTTGCTGATTAAAGTACTGACTGTGGCAATCAAATCACTTTCTAGCTTAATAGTACTCTTCCTGTGTGCTGTCCACACTTCTAATCCATTTTAAAAAGTCCAGAGCAGGCAGGAAGCTTTGCTATTGAAAATCAGATCTTTTACAGGACTGTTACAAATAAAGCATTTGTTGGGAACAGTTTCTGTGAACCAAATATGGTTGGTTGTTACTTGGGGCAGCTGAAGGAACAACCAGGTCAGTTGTTCAATCACAGCCTGCCTCCCACAGTGGTAAGCTGTGGCTGGAGTGAGGTGAGCAGACAGAAGTCAGCAACCTCTTCAGCCACCTCCACCGAATCTAACAGACAGCATGAGTCAGCGGGTCTTAGACATGTCAGGATGCCCTGCTAATTTTTCTCCTAACTTCAGCACTTCAGGGGTTTCACCCAAACGCCAGAATAATCAGAACCATTTTTTTCTTTCACTATTCACTCTGTGCTTGAGCTACCCTCCCTGCACATTTGCACAGACACACCACACCCCCCACTCCCCATCTCAGCTACTGGCAGCCCAGCTATGTCCCTCCTAGCAAAGCCCTCTAGACCAGATATAAGTAAAACCAGCCAAAAGTGGTAGTGCACCTATTTTTGGGTAGTGCACCTTTTAGTCTGGTTCACTGATATAAATAAACTCTGACAGGAAAAAGGGGTTTGTTTTTATGCTTCATGTTGGTTTAACTGCAGCTACCATAAAAATATAACTGGAAAAGTCACAGCAGAATCACACCCTGACTGACAATGAAATACCAGCCAATGTCTAGCATAAATCTTGCATAAAGTACCAAGGTTTAATTTCCAGGGCAAAGGGAAGCAGGCAGACATAGCAGGCAAGAATTTAAAGGAAAAGAAAGAAGAAAGGCACCTTAAAGAGAAAACAACTCTATTATTAAATAGATATTCATTCATATATATTAGCAGATAGTGCTGCATCCCATTAGCAGTCACTCTTAAAACAGTAAGAATTTTTCTGTTCAAGGCCTCTGGATAAAGATGCCAATTGTTGAATGGAAAAAGCTCCAGTGAAAACAGTTCATTTTGGCAGAGACAAAGCCACCTAGGAGGCTTTCCATTTCCCTTTTTTCTCCTCGTTCTCCCTTTTCCAACCCCCTTGCAGCCATCAATTTACTAGCAGCAGCTGTGATTGTCTGAGATATGCAGAGAAGCATAAGACCATCCTGTGCCTCATGCCAATGCTGTTAGTTCAGGAATATTACGGGATTATTTTTTAAGAGTTCCTCCTCTTGTATGCAAGGCTGGAATTGAAAAAAAAGGAACTTAAGAGGATTTTCATGCAGTGTGTTTGTTATTCATTTTGTTGTTGCCACAGCATGTGGGATTTGTGCGCATTTAAGATACCAACTTAACTGCGTTCCCTTCATTTCATTACTTGTGTTTGCCAGCTGATGGAATGCCAAGGTGAAGTAACTGAATCAAAGAAGATTTAAAATAAATACCATTTGGAATATGGGGCAAACAGTGTAATACTAGTGAGGTGGCTAGGGAAGGGGGAGAGGAGGGGAAGAAAAGAGTATCATGTGCTATTGTAATAGAGGGTGTCTCTACAAAACACTAATGCTGGGAGAAACTAGCTGCCCTGACAAAAATCATCGCAAATGTTGCAAGAGACTTCTTTTGTCATCAGTCCCTCCTTTCAAAGGACTGCTGCACACAGTTTTATTCGGTTGTATCTTTTACTGTGTTCTGAAAGCCCTTGCAATCATTAGTTTTTCTTAGGAGGATTACTGAAATAAACTATTGCATTGTGCAGTACATTTTTTTTTTTGGTCCCATTTGCTTTCTCTCTTTACCAGACAGGCCTTATCAGTGTATGACCTTGAGATTTTGCCTTTCATCTTCTCAGATTTTTTCTTTACAGGTACAAGGTAAAGACTGAAAACTAGATGCTTTGTGTAAAAGCACTGGCTGCATACTCTGTGCCCTTACCTCCTTGTTTTGGAGAGCCCTGTTAAGACCATTTGTTATTCACATGGGGCAGGCATGTGACATTACTGTCACTGTTTTCTTGCCAGGTAGGTAAAACCTCACACACCTATCTAAAACTTCTTTATTTGAGGAGAGTGCTCAGTAGTAAAAGTTCTAGAGAAAGGAATGAGATAACCTCTTCCAGAAAATATTGAAATAATTCAGATCTTGAAGAGCTGACTTCTATCAGGAATTGTCACTGACTGCATTTTAAGCACTTCAAGGCCACAGCCAATTATATTCACTCTTTTAAATAATAAAACAATATTTTGTCTGGGAAACACACTACTGTGGAGAATTCAGAAAAAATTATCTCTTTATAGCTCCCTCTCTTCTCCATCCATATTTTGCAAACGAGAATATTTATTAACAGTGGCAAATTGGAAAAGATAGGGCACGGTGAAGGGGAAAAGTCATTGTTACTCCTTGCAAAAATCTTTTTCAAACAGTTTCAAAACTCATGGACCTGCCAAGACAGTCTTAATTTGAAAGGAAAGGAATTGCAACTTCTGGAATTAGATAAATGTCCTGTAAAGCTTGAAGAACTGAGTTACCATGGAAAGGCCTGATTTCAAAATGGGTCACTCAGTGCCCTCTAAACCTTGCTGCCTTATGAGTCGCTGCTCCTAATATTGGGTTTAGCCTTAAAATGGCATCAGAGAGCTGTGATCTCCATTTTACAGCTGGGGGGCAGTACAAAGGCTGAGAGTGGGGAGGAGATGGATGCAGATCTCCTAAGGGCTAAGTTGGTGTCCCAACATGAGTAAAACGCCTCCTCCAAGGCCCCTCTGAGCGGCATGTGCCACCCGATTGTCCCAGCTGTCACTGTGCCAGCATGCCACTGGCTGTGCCCAGACTGCAACTGTGCCAGGGTACCTGCCCCTCTGCCAGTAAGGGAAACCACAGCAGGGAAAACGGGGACAGCAGGGGCTTCAGCACGTCGTAGGAGTCAAACCACATAACCAGGATCCCTGGAGAGTTTACATATTGGTTGCTAGCAAATGTTTGAGTCCTGGCAATGACACAGGCACAGCTGCTGTCACCCACACTGCTCAGGGTAACAGAGGCGGTGACACAACCACACCTGTGCTCTTCTCTGAGGCTTCTGGCCATCGCTCTTGAGTCACAGCTCAGGGGCACTGGACAACATGTTGGGAGACGTGGCTGCACGTGGCTTGAGACAGGTCATTCCACTTCTGTGCATCTATTTTTCAAGCTTTTACAGCTCTAGTAATCATTCCTACATTATCACTGAATCTTTTCCTTCTCCTGTTTACAGTATATCTTTATGGCGATGCTGTGTATCGCTCTCAAGTAGTTTTACTTTTTTAACTTCTACTGTTTACAAAACTCCACTTAAAAGGCTGAAAATGAAATCTTCATTGATTTCCTTTTTTTTTCCATTTGGTGAACATTGATTTTTTTTTTCCTTGTGTTTTTAATGGAGCTTGAAATTAACATGAATCTGTTTGTTCAGATCCCTGTTTGAATTAGTGCAATTTTAGTAATAAAGTTAGGTAGCTGTTACCTTGGAAACAGCTCTCTTTGAGCAAACACTTTAACTAACATTAGGCCCTACACAAACAGAAGTAAAACCAAATTCCTCAGTAAGAGATTGCAAGATATTGGTATCACTATTTACCTTCAGCCCAGAACATGCCACCTGCCTGATAGTGATTGTATAAAGAAATCATTGACTCAGGGGCTTTGGCTGTTTCACAATGTTCAAGTTTTTGCAAATGCTTCTTTTCTCTTCCCATCGACTAGTGTCATGTTGTCAGTCAGCATTAAGGATTCCCTGCTTCTCACTATCCCTTAATTGCCAAGCTAATCTGAACTACTTGGCTTAGCTGTGTGATCGTGCAAAGGTGCAGGCATACTCTGATTCCACAGCAGTATAATATCCAAAAAGGTACTGGGCACAATTTTCACGGCAAGATGGCCACAAGAAGCTGATGTTTAGCTGCAGGGATATACTATGCTACTACAAATACACAGGTTTGAACAGTGGCCCACATACACAGAAATGTATTAGGCCTTATCTTCTGCAGAAGTGCGGGAGGGAGCCTCAACACAAAGATACTGAAATGTATGTGACACTTCAGAGAGCAGTGGTACAAACACAGAAGCAGAATATGTCGCAAAACCCAAAAGCAGTTGTCCATATACAACAACTTCACTGGACAAAACAAGAGATAGATCAGACTGAGCCAGCTGTATTAAGCTTTATCGCCAGAAAATTGTTATTTACACCAGTTAGATAACATTCAGTTTTCTCAATTTCTTTAGCTTCCAGTAACATTCAATTGGTGCACCAGGATAGGACTACTCCACTTCCTTCTCCCTCCTGAAAGAAAAACTATTTAACAAAGACTAAAAATCCTCCAGAAGAGCAGAATTGTTTCAACTCCTCCTTCAGAGGTATGATTCACATACACGTGACTTTCTTTGACCATGAGGCTAAAGGCATCTGAGACATACTTGCTCAGATTCCAATTAAAAATAAATAAAAATAAAATGTTGAAGGAGAGATGACATGCTGTTCTGCTGAGGTTTGTTGTTTTATGATTGTTTCTGGCTTCCAACATCACCTGAAAAAAATCCAAAACTTGTAGCTCTGCAAAAATACCAACTGGCAGGTTACTTATTTACCTCCGTGTATCTCTCATGGACAGGCAGCAGAACAATGAAGAAGAAAAGATAATGCTTAGTGTAACCTCAGTATTAACATATGCAGCATAATAGATGAGTAGCCACCACATTTGAAGAGCAGTTCATGAAGCAAAGTAGAAATGATGTGTGTGCAGGATATAATTACTGCAGTAATGTAATAACATTCCATGTTAGATTATTAGGGGTCTATTCTGCCCTTGACATGCCTACATAACTCTCATTAATGTTAATTGAGGTTATGCACGTGAATCAGCAACTGAGCAAATCACTAAATTAATTACATGTAAAGTACCTGTTTCATTTTTTTAAACCTGCTGATATGTTTAGTTGGTGCCAATGCTTATAGTCCAGAAATGAACTACCATAGTGTGGAGGAGAAGGGATGGGAGAAAGACTATCCAGATTTTAAAACCCCATTAAATGAAATTAAGTTTTGAAAAATAGGCAAGTGACAGTGGGAATATTAATTCGTAGACAGGCCTTCATGTACATTCTTCAGAAACCCTGAGACTCTGAATAAGCTAGAAGAGACTCTTGCTTTTCTGTAGCACCTCCTGCAGAGAACTGGAGCTTTGGTTATCTGGAGTTTTGGTAAAAAAGGTGCTAAACACTGGCTCTGCAGGCAAAGGTGGCAGCTTTTGTGAGAGCAGCCATAAGAGCAACGACAGGCTTGGATAAGGCATACAGCTACTATTTTTTTTCTGCTTGGCAGTCACAACCCCCACTTTCTGTCCAGGAACGCTTTGATCAAGCAGATGTGATGACAAGGATCTGTGTGATGACAAAGTCTTTGCATATGGTGGGAGAAGTTTGGGCTTGAAATTCAAAGGGTGTTTCACTGAAGGGTCTCATTCTGCAAACATTTATCCCAGAGTTTGAAGGGTGGGGATTGTTATATAAGAAACTGAATCAACCTTCTCTCATTCTTTGTTTCATATTTGGTTTACGAAATGAGCTTTTGAGATTTCAGCACTCTTGAGCTGCTAAAACTGGGTGCAAGGAGCAGAAAGGGCTTCCTGGAGAAAAGAGGGGAGTAGTAAATACCCCCATCATCAGCACCTCTAGTATTGCCCCCTTCTGATGCTGCAATTAGAACAGAGCTGGGTTGTCAGCCTTTTCCACAGCAGGGACCCCCTGGTATGCCCTTCTCAGCTGGGCAGGATCTAGAAGGGATTCCCCCACCCATTTAGCAACCTGAGAAGGCCCGGATGGTCATAAAACTCTGCCACCTGTTTGTGGTCCCCCACTGGGAGGGGGGACAACTGCCCCACACTCAGACTTCCTGAAATAGAGCAATATCCATGACATAACCAACAAAGCTCCCTCCTCGCTCTAGATTAAAAAGGATGCCTGAGCTTTTAAACCTTTATTTCACATGAAGTAAACAGCCTCTCTGGTTTCATCTAGACCTCTCTGAAAGCGCAACTTCTGGAGTGGTTTTAGTTACTGGGAGCTCCGCTGCCCCCACAGATAGTTTGTGGCCCAGCTCCCTGTGTGTACAGGGTGGCACTGGAGCATGTTGGACGTGCTTAGCCATGTAAAGAGGCCTGCCTTCAAAGAGTTACACTTTACAGGATCACTGCCTGCTGGACAGGCAACGAGGAACTTAAGTTTAACCTCAAGACAGTGTGGACACAGCTGGCAAAGTAAAGCGAAGCTAACCCTGGTCAGCTGCACAGCAGATGGGGTTGCCAATTTAACTATCAGCAGCATTACTTTCTGTAATTCTTAATAGATATTTATGTCCATTCATTTGCAGTAATTTGCACTTAAGGAGTACCTTGTCTTCACTGGGGATATAAAGAGGGCCAGCCAGAGGTATATGTGAGGTGAGCAGTTGCCCAGGTTGGTAGAGAAACAGAATGGTAAAATTCCAGCTTTAAGTGAGATCTCACCTCGGTGGCTGTGGCATTATCCCTGGCCTGAACTGGTTCAGTGGCAATGGCATTGCTATTCCCGCAGGTCCAATTCTTCGTGGGCTGTGAGGAGCAGTGATGGCTCTGCTGTCTTGGTGTCTGGCTAACCGCTGTATCCCCCTCTCACAGCTGAAGACAAACAGCCTATACAGAAATTATGCTTCCCAGTGGCAGGGAAATACAGGTGGAACAGAATAAAGGTGTCTACAGACAAGACCATATTTCTTCCTCCTCTCTCCCTGCTCTTTAGTATGTATCTCAATGTTGTCTGGATGGAACCCCATCAGCAGGACTATAGCAGCCAACTGTGGGGCCTTAAAATGCTCAAGAGACATGGTGCTTAAAGAAAGTGCTCTGCAGAAGCAAGTGGAGGTTGTCATGGGGAAAGGACTGGTCTTTGCCACAGAAAGCTAAAAAGCTAGCACCTAAAAAACACATGAGAGTACAGAGAATAGATACTCAGATGCCGAAAAATATTTTTGATGCTTAACTTCAGACATTTGTGTTTAATAATACCAGATATATTTATTTGCTTGAGAAGCAAAATGTCTCCTGCATCTCTTGCTTTCATTCAGTTAAGTCTACAGATGTCTCCAAAAAGCATTCAAGGTTATGGCATTGATATTTTAAGAAGGAAAAGTGGACTTTGTGGACATAGGACTGGCTTTCCACCTATGTCTACTTTCATAAGTGCTCAGCTCAAAATCTCAGTGGCTGCTCACTTCTATTTAAAAATACAATTACAAAACAAAGAGAAAACTGCATGTGAAAATGCTCACCGGCAGGTTTCAACATGTTTTGCAAAGGACAGCTATCTTACTGTTCTCATCTCTAAAGGGAGGGGACTGGCACTCAAGAGAAGCTGTGAGTAGTCAGGCAGCCACAGCAGATTCATTTAAATGAGCTCCTGTTTCATATCATGTTGTGCAAGTTTCATCACCTGATGTGTGCATGGATCCTATTCCCGTACGAGGTCAGATTCAGAGATATCAGAAAATCTTATCACCTCCAGAATGATTTTATGTCTCCAGCAGGACATTGTGTCTCCAGCAGGACTTTATGTCTCCAGCAGTGCTTTTTCAAGACAGCGCCTATGCATATAGGCACAGTAAGTATACACGGTCTAATGATTAAACATCCCGGTATCAACCATCCAGGAGCTGGAAATTTTACTCTGCAATTCCACAAATATTGATTAATTGACCTGAACTCTTCTGCATTTTATGACACATTAGAAATCACACCTTACTAGGGCCACTGCTTTTGCATTACCAATTGCACTTTAGCCTAAATATTAAACTACAGTTTGTTCTGTTTAATAAAATTCTGGGCACATCTGTGCTGGGAGACAAGTGCTAAATAATGTGTACAGATAACAGGTCAAGGTACTGCAAACAGAGCCAGCCAAATCAAAGAGAACTTGCAAGATTCGGATATTGATGATACTAAACTTTCAGTAGTAGCACACAGAATTGTGCTATGACTCCCTCACATCCATGAGGTTGTTATGGAGGCTCCCACTGAAGCCACAGGAGACTTTTCACTTTACAAAGTGTCCAACTGTGTGTATAACAAATGCAAGATTATTACCTGCAAGATTAGTACCCTACATTAGAAAGGAGTATCTTTTCCACTATGATTTTTCTTCATTGAATTTTAAGGCTGTCTTGCTCAGCTTCATTTTTGGTCTTTTGTGGGTGCTCCACATTCTCCCATACTCCTTGCAGTTAATCTCCCACCCATCCCTAACCAACACGAGGGACCTGACTCTGCCTTACCATCAGTTAGATCACTAATCCTGGGTCATGGTGGTCAGTGGCCAGAGCAGTGTGCAAGCCCTGATGTGCCTCATGTCTGTCCCCATCCTGGCCCTAAGGCTCACCAATCTTGAGGCCCTGACACACTTAGCCAGGCACCCTGGGCTCCAGCTCCTACTCACCCATAGTGGCATAGGGCACAGCCAAGAGCCAGAAAAGGTAGAACAGTGGGAACTGGGAGTGCAGCAGGTGCCCCACGCTACAGCCATCAACAAGCAGCCACTGCTGGCAACCAGTGACAGGACCTGAGGGAATGGCCTGAAGTTGTCAGAGGAGGTTTAGGCTGGATATTAGAAAAAGGTTCTTCACTCAGAGGGTGGTTGGGCATTGGATAGGCTCCCCAGGGAAGTAGTCAGAGCACCAAACTTGGCAGATTTCAGGAAGCATTTGGACAATGCTCTTGGGCACATGGTGTGACTCTTGGGGTATTCTGTGCAGGGCCAAGAGTTGGTCTCGATGATCCTTCCAACTCAGAATGTTCTGTGCTGCTGTGATTCTGGGAAGCCAAGAACACAGCCTTCTGACCGGAGGAAAGCATCGCTGTATCTTGCCCCTTGCAGCACTTTGCTCCTCCCTCATCCCAAATCAGATACACACCCAGCAGGTGTTAACCTAGATATACAGAAGTGAGAGGAAGGACGAAGAAAAAGGGAAGACAGGGGCAAATAGATAAACCCAAACAGAATAACCTCGCCAATCCCCAGCCCCGCGCCGTGTGCTGGCAGGGCAGGGCAGGGAAGGGCAGGGCAGGGCAGGGCAGGGCAGGGCAAGACAGGGCAATGCAGGGCAAGGCAGGCTCGGGCAGTGCGGCCGGCGCGATAGCGCGGGCGGGCAGCGCCGCCGAGCGCTCCCGGANACCGGGAACGAGCCTGTGCAGGAAGCCGGGCTCGCCCGGTACGGCTGCACGGACTCCTCCCTCGCACCCCGGCATGACCTTGGCGAGGCCTGGGGACGGGTTTGCAAAATCGCTTTGTTCGCCCCCGACTGATTTCGGCTTAAATGAAGGCAGAATATGGCTACAAGCGAGAGCAAATCTCCTGGGTATCTCTGAGCAAGGAAAACCTGAAACACTCCAAACAGCACCAACGACTGGTCAGGAGCAGCTGGAACAGGCCAGTGGAACAGGCCAGGAACAGGGCAAACCCCACCACTTTTTCCTATTTTTTTCCCCCTTTCCTTTGCTTTTTATGTGCTAATAATACTCGTTTCACAGAACAGATCCCAGGCTGAAGCAAATAACACCACAACATCATAATATCCCCTTACATGCTGTCTCTCAAACACTGTAGCTTCAGACTACTGTCTGCCATTCCCAAGGAGACATCAAGGCACTTCAACTAGAGATTTATTTCTTCTCCACTGTATTGAAACTAATAAATTGATGACGGACAAATAAGTATCACCATAGCAAGCAAAGAGCAGACACAGGCTGTTATGAGTGAATGACTGATGAGCTGGAGTATGGGAAGAGCCAAGAGCAGGAGAGAAGTTTCTCTCCTGATCCTCCTTTGGTAATGAGATGTAAATGCTATTGCCTCTCGCTGCTTTGTTCACATGTACAGGAGCCAGGATACAGTCCTGTGGGGTTTAGAAAAATGAAACAAGGCTGGAGAGGATGCTTACTTGGTTAGAAAATATTTATTCTTCTGTACCCATATTGATTACCTTTTGGTATGAATAGCAATGGCATGCTTATCCTCCAAATGTTCATTCTGGTCAGTAACAAAATTAATTGGTATACCAACAAATCCACAGCTATCTGGGAGGCAAGTGTGCTCAGTATATAATAGAGGGGAGAGTTTTAGCAAAAGGGAGAGGGTAGAAAGAAGACAGCTCGTAAGAATTATTGATAAAAGAATTATATGTTTAAAAAATCCACTTCTCTGTCTTGAAGCATTTTATATGTTCAGTCCTCAGTGATAACTGCAACCTTTTCAATAACCACTGTTTGCTGAAGAAAATTGATTTTAAAATCTCCCTGATTCATTTACAAATTATTATTATTTTTTTGTACTAAAGTAGCACCCCAGAGTCTGTGGCTCAGATTAGGGCTCTGCTAGGGTAGGTGCTGTGCAAACTCGTGATGCATCACCAAGAAACTGGCTTTCTAAACACCACAGTTCAACAAGATTCATAGGTCTGTGTTTGTGCATGTGATACCGAATAACTGCACTAAAGTCAACACCTGAGACAAAAGCATTTATTTATTAGACCCTACAGAGGCTCTTAAGCACTGAAAGGTGCCTCCACACATAAAAGCCTCTAACTTACTCAAATCCCAAATTCAGCTGGTGTTGCAACCACCGTAGACTCTCTGAACTCCCTAGAGGTGCAGAGGAGCTGGGGAAATTGGTAGAGTGCAATTCACAGGCACATTTGGCCTCTGTCTGTGCTGACCCAAACCTGAGGGCAAAGAGGGCAACACAGGAGGTTTGCAGAGGTACAACAGGATGTAAACACCTTAGATGAATGAGTCTGAGAAGCAGTCTTACATTGCAAATGCTCGCTCACGCTGGTTCTGCACAGGAGGTGCAGTGAACAGATCCCTTCACTCCTTGCAAGGCAGATTTGCTGGATGGTGTGTTAGCCTTAGTTCTGGGGCTGTAGGAGGTAAGAAGAGCTAAAGAGCAAAAGGCCCAGGAGGTACAAGAAAAAATGCATTGGAGCAGTCACAATTCAAGAATGTTGCCGCCAAAAAGTGCCAATATGGAAAAACAAGACATTAAGAAATAGTATTGCACAGGAAACATCCGATAGGAGCAGGAAATGATCCCAGCTGCTGTGTCTAAATAGCAAGATTTACCTTCCTCTCAATTTCAATGTTATCTAGTGGGCAAAATGAATGAAACTGCATTTCAAGGTCAAGGGATCCCTTGCCACAGACTGTACCCAGAGGGAAGAGAAAAGGAGTGTTTTGAGCAATGCAAAGCACAAAGTAGAAGCAAGTGACGGGGAAATCTGCCCTCAACAAAAGCCCGTGCTGAGCCAATGCACCTCAAGCTGAAATTCTGGGGGCACATGGATTCTTGGAGCACTGACCTGGAGGTGCACTTTATCCCCCACATATACAACCACAGCAGAAGCTGGGGAATACACACACAGAATGCAGAACAAGGACAAGGAACATAGCCATGTGACCTGGATGCACTAGAATATTTGTGTTTGTCCATCTACCTCCAAAATACGTGAACAACAAATCTCGAGCAAAACAGATGAACAAACATGGCAGAAGTTACTCTGGACTCTGATCCAAAGCCCAAGGCAATCAAGTCTTCTATGGCAAACCACATGCAGTACCCACAGCTACAGTCCATATGATAGTCTGTAACAAGGAAATATCAAAGATACATGGAGTAATGGGTGTCTTGAAGCATCCTGACAAGCATTTCACCATTACGAAAAACAACTAAAAACAGCCTTCTCTCTGGAGGATGCAATAAAATAATTTAATGGCCAAATATCCAGTTACAGGACTACCAGACTTCATGATATATGCTGATTTTTTAATGTCTCACCTTCCAAAAGCATTATTTGAATGTGCAAAAAGCCCAGCTTTATTCTGGTTTTGTTTTTATTTTTACTTCAGTTTTTATTGTCCATATAGCTGTAGAAAAAAACTCAAAAGCCAAGAATGCTGAAAGGCCAAATTGAAACTCAAATATATAGCATATGCATACACACGCACACACACATGTATACATACTACTTCATGGTTTGACATTGAATTTTTTCGAATCCAGGGGCTTAGCAATACTGTGATCATTAATGGCCAGGCATGGCCTGTGGGGATAAAAACACATATGGTTATTTAGCTGAACACGAAGGTACTACCAGTCACAAAAGTGACAGCAACAAATTCTTGGCTGCCAGAAACTGGCATGGTTCCACAGAGTTTCATAGATCAGCAGCTGGGTCATGAACTAAATCCAGAAATCAGGAAAAACAGAAAATCCTGGGAATGCAGACTTTTCAGCTTGCTTCACACCCCTCCATCTTTTGTTAAGCTTTTTTTTTTGGCATTTGCACAGAAAACATGTCAGTGTGTCTTTTACAGCTCTCCAAGGAAGAAAATTCAAGCTGCTCTGCCTGATATTAAAAGATGTGGCATTTGGTAATATTTGGATGCAATCCAACTGCTAAACTGCTGAACTGCAGTTTGTAATGCAAGCACATCTTGAAGGGAAAGCAGCAAAAGAGATGAAAATGAAATTTATCAACAGGAATAAAAGAACATGTGAGCAGAAACAGCAGGAGGGATATTCAGTGTCTGAGAATGAAAGAAGGACACCAAGCACATTAGCAGTGGCATTAGTTTATTTAAACACAGCCACATAATGAAGCTGAGAATTAGCGTCATGATAAACTGGAGCACAGGAATGAGCTTTGGAGTGAGTGGAAGAATAGCATGTGGCCAAATGTGCCATGGCATGCAGAATGAGAATGACCCACCTAGAATGGGTTAAATGCTGAAGACCACCGCCTGCTACTTGCTCAAGTGACAAAAAGGCAGCTGCAATATATAAGATTAATACACATTGCAAGAAACAAATTCTCGTGCTATTAAAAAGATCATAGTCTGATCACAAAAAATCTCGTAGTGTAACCCACAAGCATTTAGCTGTTGAACAAGTCCATCTGTGTTACATGTATTCAAGTGTTAGTAATTAAGGGTGGGATATAAACCTTAAGCTGAAACCTTTTCCCAGATACTGTCATTTTAAATCTGACTCTTGCCATCGCTCTAGCATGTTTTTGCTTTTGAAAGGAATGGTGAGGTCCTAGGAATGTGACATCAGCCCGCCTAATGAGAGAACCATAGAAAATAGGGCTGGAAGGGACCTTGCAAGGTCATTTAGACCAGCCCTCTGCCCTAAGGCAGGATCAATTATACCCAAATCATTCCTGACAGAAGTTTGTCTAACCTGTTCTTAAAAATGTCTGGCAATGAAGATCCCACAACCTCCCCAGGCAATCTGTTTCAATATTTCACTACTGTTACAGATGGAAAGCCTGTCCTAATGTCTTCCTTAAATCTCCTTAGCTCCAATTTAAATCCATTAGTTCTTTTTGTATTCCCAGTGGACACAGAGAACAATTTACTACTTTCCTCTTTGCAGCAAGCTTTACACGTCTGAACACTGGTATCACATTCTTATTCCTTTCCCTGCATCTCCTTTCTCTAGATGTACTACCCACTTCTTTCAGTCTTACAGTTCATGTTTTCTAGACTCCTGATCAATACAACTAATTTCTGTTGGAATTTCCAATTGGACTATATCTTTCTTTTTTGAAGTATGTTGCACAAAAAAAAGTAGACACATCACTCTAGCTAAGGTCTGAAGCAGAGAATAAATAGGGTAAGATTATTTCAAATTTCTTCTCCATATACATTAATTTATAGAGCTGAAATTGCATTAGCTTTCCTCACACCATGGCCTGTGTTCAGTGTTTAATTCATAGCAGTCACAAATTCCCTCCTGCAGAATAATGACTACAGAGTCAGAAGCTCCTGTTATTTATGAATATTGTTGGCTATAGGAATTCAGTGGCAAGATTCTGGAGTGTCCAACATTTAACTTCTTTGAATTGAAATCCACTCACCTCAGACTACTTTGTTCACGTTTAGTAAGGAGCTCACGTATCTATCAGTGTCATTTCACTGAGAGCAATGCAGTAATAGCAGTAAATAATTTATCCCAAGTTGCCCATGCAGTGTAGAGGAATTCAGCAATTGTTCTTCCTCTTAGTACCATGTTTAGTATACTTGGTGTGAAATAATCTGAAACACAATGATGTCAGTTTAGAGGAGCTTAAATACAGAAAATTATACATGAAACATTATAGCTCAGAGGTGTCCCAATCTGATGAAAGATCTCCAATCTACCTGTACTCTGACGACCATAATGCCCAGGGAGTGGAGGCTCTTTCAATCACCAATAATACCCAAATTAGGATGAAATGGGAATTGCCTCCTATCATCTCTTTCATTACTTGTTCAGAAGGGAAGTTCAATCTCTATTCATATCTGTAATGTATGGAATTATATTTGTCCCATTATATAATCTTGAAATGTGCTATAAGGAACCAGCTACAGTTACCCTTTCTGCTCCACAGGCAGATCCTTCTCTTTAGTAGCTGCAGTCATACTTGCAGATACAGTCTCAAGCAGACAGAACAAGGTTCATCAGTAATGGGGCGTAAACAACAACCCAAAGACACACTGCTGTAAGGAAAGGGTTATGTGTAATTCAAGTGACAAAATTGTTTTGTCATTTGAAATAGAATTACGTTACCCATCCACTGTTTGAAAGCATATTAAGCATTTAAATGAAATTTCAAAATTGCTCTGAATTGACCCTCCTCTAATTTTGACTTTTACCAAGTACTTTAAGCAATTTGGAATGATTAAAGATTTATATTGGAATACTAAGTAGCTCAAACGAACAAGTCTTCTAACTCCCATCAAACTCAGATACTTAATTCCCATAGGTGCCTTTGAAAACCCCTATTTTCAGTGTTGTTGTCCACTGGATAAACAGCTCAAACAACACTGGCTTTTTGCACAAACTCCATCTGCCTGAAATAATTTACGAAAATTATAAAATTGATTTAAGCTCTTCTCAGTGCTCCATACATTTTATGTAGCCCTTCAATTATAAAGCTGCTGCTGCTGCTGTGGCACTCATCAGAACAATGCTTAATCTCTTCTCTCAAGATAGCTGGCATGTCAGAGGAGAAAAGGAGGTACTCGGGCAGCTGAATTGTTTGTTTCAATTTAACAGGGCAGAATAAAACAGCCTAGATGCCAGGGCTCTAGTCCCAATGAGACTGTGTGCATCAAGGTTTTATTGCAAAAATAAGTTGATCTAACCTCCTTCTGCCTTTCCTTGGTTTTAAACCAGAAAATAGCTTTCATTGATTTCACAGGGACTCTTTTTGCACACACCATCAGGTTTGTGATACTTGAGATGTTGCCTGCCTAATTTATAATTGGTGTGTTCTTGTTCTGATATACAACAATAAAATTCTGCTTCTGTGCAATTACACATCAGCATAAAAATGCTCTGCTTCACTTCATCCTTATCAAATAGTCTCTCTCTCAGCCCAAAGCTGTATCAGAACAGGTAGGGTTTTTTCTTTTACTAAAATCATAGTTTTTAGGACTGTTCGATTTTTTTTTTAATCTCTTGCCTTCTTCAGCAAAGATTGAAAGCATTTTTGGAACTGTATATAACACGAAGTGAAAAAAATGGCCTAACATAGAGAAACTATGATTGAATGGATTCCTTTACTCTCAAATTTGGCCTGGTAACATAGTGAAAATGCAGACTGCTTTATTCAGATTTTGGCTTGTGCTACCTAACTCAGAGTAAGAGTATGCTGTTTTTTCTGGTGAAGTCTCATCTGGAGTAGCCCGGTCTTCAGAGGCAGAGGGGTCTGGACTTTATATTATACTCACTCTTTTTGGTGTTTCATCCTAGGGATCCAAAGTCAGCAGCTGCTATAGTCTTTTCCTTAGGACTGACTTTCCAGCTCTTTCCACTTTCCTGGTAACATTCCCTAGTCTGTCATTCAGACAGTCATCATCTTTAAGGCATGCGTTTCAACCTTTCTATACTCACGCTTTTCTCCCACGTAACCCTGTGAGTTTCATCCTTCCTCACAGGCTGTTTTTGCTCAGAGGTATACAAACCATCTGTGCCTCTAATACAATGTTCTTAAATAGCCTCCAGGCAGATCTCTATGGTTTTTAAGTATTTCTCTTTGCCCTTCAGCCTGCTGTTAACCATTTTCCTCGTAGTTTTATAATCTGCCCTTTTTAAGTTCGTTGTTACTGTGTTGTCCCTAAGGGAACAACTCTTTCATGATATCAAAACTAAAAGTGTGCAGTGATCACCGTTACCCCACAGAGGCTTGACAACACCTTCCTCTAGTAACTTCTGCCTCTTACAAGGTAGCTCCCTCTAAGCGATGGCCTTAACTAATCAGGCATGGCACTGAGGACTGCCACCAGAGTCAAGGAAAAGGAATCCTTTGCCATATGGATTGGAATGGCACCAAAGCCATTTCACGTTCCCTGATAAGAGGGAAAAAACTGCTTTTACCAGCTGTTGCTTTACCTTCAACAAAAATGAAGAAGTTAACAGTGAGGTAAACAACAGTAAAATTCAATCTTGTGCAATTTTTGTGACTGGTCCCACTCATTTTCCCCAGGAGGAAGTTACTTCCCAGAGGCTGGTTCTGAGATTTTATACGTTCTCACAAACTTGAGGAGGTCTGCAGGAGGTTCCAGCACATAAAACCCTGTGGTGTGTCTCCCCTGGTTTTAATGGCTATCTTTGTGACTGCTGCCTGTGAAATGCTCTCAAGGAAGTGGGGTAGGAGGGAAGGTCTACAACATGAAAAATGTCTTTGCAGATTAATACCTTGCTCTATGCATGCGAATAAAAGGATGATACTGAAGAGGCAGCTGATACACCAGCCTTTCTGCTTGCTGAATGCACAAAGGATTGATTTATGGCATCTTGCCACAGGAGAGGCCTATAGGTTATTAACCAACTTCAATGGACAAACACTTGCTGAGACTGCACATCATACCTCTTGTGCTGCACAAAAGGTAATGATTCATCTGCAGGCAAGCCTGGTGTCCTTGGGAACACAATTGGCTCTGCACAGCCAAGTGAAGCATTACTTAGTTAATACACTACAGCATAAGGGAAACAATCAGCTGAAACGATGACATTGCTACTTCCTGCTTCATTTTAAATCTGCAGCTTCCTAACAGGATTATATACTGAAGCACTGTAAAAAAGGACATTAAGTCTTGTGATGAAACTTAAAAAATGTGTAATTAAAACAGCTAAATACAGGCTTCTTGTGCTCAGTGTCTGCAAAACACAGCCTTTGATCCTCCAAATGGTATTTCTTGGAAGTGCTGGACAAAAAAAACTCTATCAGAATAGAATTCTGACTCATCCCTTCCTCTTTAGGCCAATGAAATGAACATTTGCGGTACAACAAATCTGCTTTTATTTCAGAAATACAACCAAAGGTATGAACTCCTGGGCCACCTGCCCACATGTGCATTTTCTTGCTCATTCTGTTCATCAAGAATGCAGAATTCTTGATGAGTCACCTTGATTCCTATCATTTAGAGAAAGATGCTGGTTCTTCAAAATAAATGAAGGCAACAGTGCATCTCACGTTTCCTAACATTCAAACACCTTTGCAGTGTAAAAAGCTCCACTATAAGCATCTATTGCAATGGTACTACAGTTCACCAGATTTGTTGCACCTCACTGCTCAGCTAATGCCATCAATAAAGGTTTTAGTCTTAACTGGAAAATTTCAACTATTTTATTAATAAAAACTGTACAAGATTGCCATATGAGGTAATAGGCCACATCTGATCAAGATTCCTATATTGTGTAACAAGCCTCAGCTACTCTCACCTTGCTCCTCCAGCACTTCTCTCACATTTAGCTGGGCAAGCTGCATGAGAAAATAAATACATATTCTCCACTACAGGAGGGGAAAAGGACTGCGAATGGGGGCAAGGAAAAGCAAGAGGGAAGCAAAACCCAGGAAAATTGTCCTCTCCTAGCCTCATGTTCCATGTACATAACTTTGGCTTCCCCTTTATTAGAAAGTTCTTGTGATTATTATTTTCCCATGGCCCACTAAGACAGGTGATTGCTTAAAGTTTCACATTTCTTCCCTAAATGAACAAATAATTGTTCTCTTTAGTCACAGGTTTCATGGTGAGTTGATGGTGTGTCTGATTTTCCAGGTGTGTCATGGTAAGAACACTGAATTTTCACATGACTACCTGATTAAAATGCTTTTGTGCGTCACTCACACTTCTTAATAAATATATCAAATTAGTTATTGTTAGGTGAGCTGGGAGTGAAATACAATGAATACAAAGATCTCCTCCTGGTCAGTGCACTACAAATCAGTTAGAATAAAGGAAAGAACTTGGGTTTCCATATTCACCTTTCTTTCCCCTGCTGTGTTGCCTGAAGAACAACATATCTTTCAATATATTATTTCCAAGTAAACTCAATCAATTTATTTGCATTCCTGATATCTGTCATCAAGTTATAGGGCAAGAAGCACGATTAAGCAAAAGTACTGCAGTCAATACTTTAAGGCAACTGTCTTTTTACTGGACTTCAGTCTCCCAAGTCTTTCACTAAAAGTGATAACTTTTGTTTAAATACAATTACTACCAGACTCAAACAAGATCTCAATCTTATTTTGAACAGGCCAGATCATCTGCATATTTGGGAGGCCCCCTCTAATTTTAAGGTAAAACCAAATTCCCTCTGGTCCTTGGCAGATTTATTTCAATAATCATGTCTCCTAAACTGCCTCAAGTGAAGAGCTTACAGGCTGTGCACGAAAAATGTGAGCAAGTATATTTCTGTGCTGACAAAAAAAAAGAGTTTAAGTTAGGAGTCAATGGTTAATTCATTCTTTCAGATGAGTCTCAGCAAGTCCGAGTATTTACTCAATTGTTGATATATGCACAAATATTCCTTTTGTATGCTGGAATCCTACAAGATTACTCATGAGTGAGTATGTATATGTGTATATATATATATAGATATATATAAAAAATGGATTCAAACATGTTTTAAGTATACAAAATAAATGGAAATATTGATCCCTGGGAACCTTTGGTCTTGGTATTCATTCTTTCTAAAATTCTTCTTTTATATATAGAGAGAATAGAGACAAATTATGTATTTACAACTGTAACATGTCCTCATGGGAATAATCAGGTTGTCACACAGCACCTCTCTCACAATTCTGATATGAGACCAGTGCAACAAGAAGACTTCTATACCTATTTATAGGTCTGATTTCAGTTTTCTGAAAGGACAACGGATCTATTCATTTTCAAAATCAGGGTAACGTGTACTCACACAAACAATGTGAAACAGTGTGCAGACTTGCATCTGATATTATGCTGCAGGAAGGTGGTATGTAGGGAGACAGGCAGCAGGTACAGGAGGCTCCAACATCGTGGCAAAAAAAATCTCATTTCATGTACTGAAATTTTTATTAAAATATCTTTGGACCACTTAAAAGAAAACATAATTTATTGTTTAATACCACATGAACAAACTAAAACTAGCTGTTTCACACAGCAACTTGAAATTTGCTCCTCAATGAAGCTTTATAGGCCAAGTAATTTCAAATGTCCTGTCACACAGCAGAACTGGTTTCATATGGTTACAGAACACATCATACATCCAAATCATTTTGAAGTCACCAGTCACATTTCCACCACCTTGTTCTCCCAAATCCCATCAGCTCTCAGTATAATTTTCAATTTCAGCACATCCTGTTACGTAAAAGGTGCTGAAATGGTCACTTTCTTTCTACGCCCATCTGCCCAAGATTGTTACTCTGCCTTTAAGATCTGGGGATCAGAAGCAGAACTAGAGGGTCTTGTCCCGGGTTTGCAGAGGCGGGAGGTGCCAGGATCCCTTTAAAAGTAGCACAACACTCACACAGGCCTTTCTTTTGTTCCCACTGGCTACTGAGAAGCTGAGGCAGCACAAGGCAGAAGCTCCCCTTTGTTTTGGTCTCTGGGCCATGGAGGATGTTTTCTTCAGACCTGTTTTTCCTTCCTTTCTTTTTCATTACTGTCACCTGGGATGGGCAGCCATAGAACCAGAATCTGTACGGTCACTCCAGCCCACCAGCTGCACTCAGCTGAAGCAGGAACACGCGAAGTCCAGGTTGCCCCAGCCATGTGCCTGTCATCTTCTGCTGAGGAGGAGGTCAAGTCCCTCCATGAGTTCCGACTGCTGACCAATTCCAGTTGCCACTGTCAACGGAGCTGCTGCCACTGGGAGAGAGACCCTGTCGGGTGACATGGAACAAATGGCTTGGCAGTGTTTGACTGGTTTTGGAGTCCAGGTTTCTTTACGTTTTGTCCTTGTTCCCTGTTGGTTATTGTTTAGGGGAAGATGGATTTTTATAATCACAGAGTTTCAGATGCCGTGAGGATTATTTTTCATATTGTTCTCTCTCTCCACCACATGGTTGGGAGAAGAGGTTTCTTTGCCAGCTTGACTTTGTCCCCTGGCCTCTTCTATAGAGGCCACCATTTTGGGGGAGGGGCTTCTCTGCCATCTTGTTTTCTTTGTTTCCAGGCAGTAGTCCATGGGATTCTACACCTTTGTATCTAGTGATTACTACTGTTATCTTACCTGTTGCTGTTTAATTTTCTAGTAAACTGTTACTTTTTCACTTTTATATTCTTGCATTAGTCTCTCCCTATTGGTGAAAGGGAAGTGGTTAAAACTAAAAGGGGCCGTAACTCATCTTGGACTGTCCACCCCAGAAATTGTGTTAAACCAAGACACACACAGCTGTAGTGTTTCTTGACTTAAATTTCCTATTTACAGCTTCCTACTTGAAGAAAACCAAAATAATAGTTTTCCACAGCTTAAAGATTAAATACATTTTTTAAAGCAAGCTGAGATCCCAAATAATTACGAACACATAGGTAGCCAACTGGAACAAATATACTTTAAAAATAAGCCCAAGCACCACCAAACCACTGAGCCCATCAGTGCCAAAACCAAAGCACACAATCTCCAATGGTTTAGGCTTGTTTTGCATTAGTTGATACCATCAACTAGAATCAAAATCTTTATACCTTGCTATCACAACCAATTCAAATGAATTTGCTGTTTCTTTGACTGCATTCACCAAAGACAAGATCAAGACTATATCACTTTAGCAACTGCAGCCTCATTTACCGTAAGGCTCTCCAAAGAGCTAATCTTCCAAACCACAAATGCAAAGGTTGTGCAAACTTTTGTGAAGCTATGCGACAGAAAACTCCAGTCTCTGTTCCACAGCAATCAAGTGTGTCTCTTTTGAATTTCACCAATAACAGGTAAAAACCACACAACTGTCAACTAAGCCTATTCAATGTAGGAGAAATACATTTTAGTAATGGAGGGCATTTTAAAATGTATTGACTGAAAATTTATAAGCTGAATATATACAGGTATATTTTGCTACTCATTTGTGACCTCAAATAGCTTTTACATACATGGTTAAATTCTCTTTTAAAATAAAGACATGACATACAGTTCCAACTAACTGCAAAGACTTAGCTCTTGCTGATTTTATACTATTTTTCTCTAGGCGGACTATAACAAAGTAAGAGAAGACTCAGACATCATGCTTCAATTTCTATGAAAGCCTTCAATGTTATTCAGGTCTCTAGAAGGGCAAGTAAAATGAAAAAATACAACCCCTAATCATCATTTTCCTCATCATCAAATGAGAGAAGACTGCTGTTTTTTACTTGCTTAGCTGTACTCTGAGAAGCAGTTGCTTCCCTCTTAGTTTTCTTTGCTTCTTTCATCTTCTTACTTGAACTTACATTGAAGTCCAAACACTTCTCTGATGAACGTTTGGCTGGTTTCCTGAACATAATTTTTCCATCAGCAGGTTCTGGTTCATCATCTGTAACAAAGACAGTAAAGTTAGAACTCATCTGCACATGTTCACAAACAAGTACAGACCTTCACTATTATCTTGAACCACCATGATCTTGAACCAAGATCAGTGAGACTTCTGAGACAATACAACGATCATGAAGATGTACTTTTTGGCCATAAACTCTGTATCAATGAACATCCTTCAAGTACACACACCTGCTCCATGGCAGCCAGCCCTTGAAGACAATCCTCCTGCAGTTCCTATTAGAAATGGGGTTTCACTAACCAGAGCTCTAACTTAGAAGAGACTGTGACCAGTAGAGCTTTTCTCACACATTCCATTCACATCCACTTACCAAAATGGAGAGGACAACTTCATAGGATCCTCTCACTCTGCTTCACTATTTGTAAAATTCATGAAAACAAATGCACTTATTTCAGAATCATGGTATCTCTTTAAATAACAAAATGGCACATATACAATAAAAGCTTCTTTTCCTTAATGTATTTCAACTGACTAATTTTGCTCTATTACATGCAGAGGAGCAGGCAACAATCTTGAAAACAGGGGAAGTCCCTTCCATGATTATCAGGCAGCGTGGGAAAGCTACTGCATAAGTAACAGCATAAAGGCAGGGAAGAGAAAGCGTAATTGTTAAGTCATGAATCAGACACAAAGGTTCATGCTGCAGTAGTTTGCAATTTTTATAATGTTTATGTGACAGAAAGTTAAGGAGCCATAGGCTCTGTGCAAGATATTTTTCCTAAATTACTTTTGTGAAATTCATTACTCAACAGAAATGTGTTTGACAAGATTATGTGCTATTTAATTATAACCAATAAATAACTTCTCTTTAGCACAAATTCTTTCCACAGTATATCAGCGCTATGGCAGAAGACTTAACATTTTAGTGTTATCTACACAGCACTGGCTGAAATTCTCTTCAGTGCATACTCAAGACAATACAACTAATAAATCTGGTGTCTTAAGGGTTGTGTGGCACAAATGAAGACATCAACTTCAGCAGGAAATTTCACTTAGAATGCCTTAAGTTTCAGAGACCTTTTTTAAGAAGAACCCTAGCTTGAAAATCTAATCACCAATTCTGTCAATGGCTTCTACAGAATGCATACTCCCAAAAGGTGCATACAATGATGACCTGGAGCACAAGTCTTATTGAGGAGCAGCTGAGGAACCTGGGGTTGTCCAGTCTGGAGAAAAGGAGCTCAAGAGAGACCTTATCTCTCTCTGCAACTACCTGAAAGAAGGTTGTACTGAGGTAGGCATCAGTCTCTTCTCCCAAGTAACAAGCAGTACGAAAAGAAATGGCTGCATGGGGAAATTTAGCTTATATACCAATACAAATTTCTTCACTGTGAGAGTGGTCAGGCATTGGAATGAGTTGTCCAGCAAAGTAATGGAAACACCATCCCCTGCAGTGTTCAAAAAACATATGGTACTTGGGGACATGGTTTAGTAGCAAAATAGCAGTGCTAGGTTAGAAAGTGGGACTCAATGGATCTTAGAGGTTGTTGGAGGTTGGGAATTTTTTCCATCCTGTGGCTAGAGATACCTTAACAAGCCTTAACGACTGGGTACCTAAGAGATAACGACTGGGTACCTAAGGGACAAAAACGCACTTAAGAGACTAAAAACATAGCCAGGTGTGGCAAGAGAAGAAAAAGGTGGCTGGCCGTGGGCAGAGACACACTTGTTCCCGGGACTCGTTGAAGGAGACAGCTGCTGTTTCCTCTTTCCCTTCATTGCTGCCGCAGGAACTCAGCACTGCCTGGTTTTTCCTCCTTGCTGGAGTCTCTGCTACCCTTTTGCTCACCCGCTCGAGTGGACAAGCTCTGCCGCCCAGTTTGCTGCCCTGAGATTTCCTGCTGCAGCTCCGCTCGCCGTGCAGCCGCCTCGCCCTCAGCTCCGTCCGCCATAACCGAGGAGCTGAGCTCGCGCCACAGCGCCCCCTGCCGGCCGTGACCGTAACTGCACCAAAGGGGAGGGGCGGTGTCTGGCAGCTCAGAAAAAGCTGCCACCGGGTATCTGGTTTGTTTATTTGTTATTGCTACTGTTATTGTTGCTTCTTTTCCTCGTTATAGACACTAGTAAAGAACTGTCATTCCTTTTCCCATATCTCTGCCTGAGAGCCTTTGATTTCGACCTTATAACAATTTGGAGGGAGGGGGGTCATATCCTCTATTCTAAGGCAGGTTTCCACCTTCCTTAGCAGACGCCTGTCTTCCAAACCAAGACAGAGGTCTTTTCCAATCCTAACAATTGCTTGATCCTATGATTCTTCACTAGTTTATGAGAAAATATTACTACGCAGAAAATAACTAACCAGGTTTGGGGAAAAATATTTCAGTCTTGGTGCATTAGAAAAGCATTAAAGGAACTACCCACAATAATGAACTGCAGATATGAAAAGCATACTTCTGAAAGGATCCATTATGAACTCTACATGGAGACCTTAAGTGTTTAGATGCTGTACATGTGATATAGAAGTTTAGGAAGTGCCTACAATAAATTCTGGGAGCAAAACAGAACTGAAAGCATATCACACACCTAATGAATCAGAAGACACTATGCATCATTTTTCTCAGAAGCTGGGCCCCCTTACTAATTGTTGCATAACTACAATATTTATTTGGAAACACAGATCTTCTAATTTAAACAACATCCGAGACATAATGTAAGACACATACTGAAAAAAAATCTGTAAGAAAAACTTCCCTTATGTGCAGACACAACTGTCTATGTACTGGAGCCAGTCAGAGTGCCAACTGTATACAGTACCCATACAGCTGGGGAAATGGGACAACCAGCTACTGCATAAGCATGAGGAGCAAAAAAACCAAAACTCCTTGGACAGTCTTTAAAAAAACAATTACTACATTTTCTTAGAGTAGTAAATTTAAAAATCTAACCCTTAAATATGTAATCAAAGCATATCCAGAAAAGAAAACAGATAAACAGCTATGCACTTCTAAGCCATGGAAAAACAGAGGACAGAAATTTTAATTTTACTCACAACTGTTCTGCTACCCACGTTGTGAACTGCACTACATTATTCAGTTTTGCCAACCAGATGGAGAAATTGATCAGTATCTTTGCAATATGAATTTAAACATCTAACAAGCTAAGGGGCCAAACAGCAAAGCTCAAAAACTCCACCAAAATGGCATCTAGCTCAGTTCTGACCTCTAAGGCCATGATTCTATTCACAGATCATTCTGCATCAAAGATGATTATTTTAGCTCTTAGCCTGGTGAAACACTGCCAAAATTTCATTATATGCTCAAGGACATTCCCTTCAGCAGGAAGCCCAGGCCAGCTTCAGAGAGTACCATGTGCTGGCAGTGCTTGACAAAGAATGAAGCAGATGAGAAACACTGTAGGCCTGGCCTTACCTTACCAACATGTGGAGAGAGTGAGGACAGACTACACTTTTTGAAAGAATTTGATGTAGCAGTTCAAGAAATTTGTGTTGGTTTGTTAAGATTGTCTTTTCCAGCTGGTAAAACAATTTCACTTTATCCTTGGAAATTTTACCAGGTTCTTATGTGTCAGCTATCTTTTTTGTTTGCATCAAAGACCTACAAAAAACTGATTTCTATTAAGCAATG